>BLKM01011269.1:179778-197740 GCA_013340265.1 Coptotermes formosanus | reverse complement strand
GGGGGGGGGGGGGGGGGGGGGGGGCAGTTGACACAGACATCTGTACCGTGGTCACGGATGTCAATGTGAAATCGTCATCCACTGGCTCTTTGCAGTACTGGCCTACACACTGCAACTACTGCTTCGGTAAGTTTAATGATGATGATAATAATAATAATAATAATAATAATAATAATAATAATAATAATAATTTCACACGCACACCCGTTACATCGAATTAACATTTCTGATTTCAACACGTATCAAGACCACGACTTCGTTAAGTCTTCAGAAACACTGGTATAAAAACCTCAAATCTAGCACCATGTATCAACTCACAAACTTGCTGTTCTTATTGCTGTTATTATTATTATTATTATTATTATTGTTATCATCATCATCATCTCCTCTATGCAGGGTATTCACACTTACGTACCTGAAACCAACCATGTTTCTAGGGTACACAGTGTCGCAGCTATTCCGTGAGTACTGTTAGTGGTGCATATAACGCTGTCTTCAATATTAAACTCGTTTGTGCTTCTACATTAGCACTTTCCAAAGTACGTGTGCTGTGCCCAATATAGCTGTTTTCTGTTGTTGTTATTATTATTATTATTATTATTATTATCATCATCATCATCATCGTCGTCGTCGTCGTCACTACTACCACCACCATACTCTATTAGTATGCAACTTCGTAAGTTACAAAATAAGGTGCAGAAGTGCACATTTTGAAGAATAAGTACGCAGTACGCCGTACTTATTCTTAGTAAGAAAATGCATACCACCCTACGTCTTGGCACAATCCAGCAGTTGTGAAGTTCAAAACTCCAATACTTATTGTTTCAGTGCCCTTTACTTTGCGAATGGTTTGCGTACTTGAAAATGACCATGCATGAGCGAATGTCTTAAACATGCAACGATGCTTCAATTCTCAATTTGTAGTGCGAATTCTATGATATCAAGCCATCAAACAAACACGGAATAATTTCCCAAGTCAATTCAACAGCACAGTAAATCAACAATGCACGCGTTACAGAATGCACACTCGACCCCTTATACGACACAATGAATTGAAACAAATGAGATTCCACAGGAACATGATCACTCTACACTCACCGTCCAATGCAACAAATTTTCACTACGATATAAGCTTTTACGAAGTTCACCTCCCGAAGATAACCATCGCCGTCGGAGGAGAGCGGTGGTTGTGCCTTTAGCAGGCGACATCGCATTAACCTCAGCCCCACAAATTAATCCCATGTATCCTAAGAATGTCTGCCTTGAAAAGCTGACACTTAGCCGGTCAATGAATCTGCAACATCTAAGGCACCAGCATGTTAACGATCGTGTACAAGAAAGAGAAAGAGCAAGAGTTCTGGGGCTGAACTATTGCAGCCAATTTTCCTACTGCACAGGTTTGTACCCCAACATATCTAATAGCAGCAAGCTTTTCAGGAGTATTTTTTGTGAATAAATTATTGTTTTAAATTTGTAGGACACAACCTCAACGTCTCGCAAGGTCGCCGAGTTTGTAGCTCTTCAAACAACACGGGGTGATTATGAACGATCTTTGCGTCTCTGAAAATTTAATGTAAGACAAATTGGATATGCACAATAATAAAATTTGTAGAGCACATAGGCGGAGTCTCACAGTTTTGATAGTCACTTATCGTACGTCAATATGGCGCCACTGGTGATTCAACGCACTCCAGAACAACCAAGAGTCTCATTGCAAACAACTGGATCGACGAATCTAACTCCGTTACACTGATTTATCCGGGGAAGGGGACATGTTCAGCGAACTACCTACAACCACTACCCCTCGGACGTCGCAATCGAAGCATCTGTATATCAACTGTCAAGCAATTACCAATGGCACGTAAAGTAAAATCCACCACGTGAGTCAAAATCTTAAGACTTCTTTACACTGTACACTTTCATTTCGTACAGAACTTACTCTTTCCGGAATATATGTTTGAAAACGTAATGATGATTTATGATCATCCTGTATTCCAAACATTTCTCACGGCCACCTTTCTACAAAAACATTACCTCAAGAAGCTGCTTATTTTACACGCATCTACAACCATACATCACTTCGGGACATTTAAGTATGGGTCGCTCCGCCTAATAACCTCGCGCATTCGCCATGTTATTACTGAGTGTAAGAAATTAATATGTACGGCGCTGGGGTGGCGTCCATTGGTAAAGACGCTCAACCAAGTTTCCTATAAATCAGTCAACGGGTTCACACGTTCACAGAGAAGGCGGAACAGTGACCTCATCAGCCTATTTTTTTTTTAATTCTAGAAAGGTGACTAGGCTACAAAACAAAGGTTCCTGATCTTAAACAGTTGATTTCAGTTTAAAACTTAAAAGACTCCAAGTTTCCAAGAGCAATTACAACATTACCTTCCAGTCTGTCTTGCTCCTGTATGTTGCTCCTTCATATGAAGCTTTCAAGACAAAATCTTTTACGTGTTTCCAACTCCTGCATCTGTCACACGAACCGCCGAAATCACGCTCCAGCATTAAATCGCGCACAGTTCGTGCCAATGCACGGTCAGTATCATGACCAATGATCGCCATGCTTTACTTCCTAAAAGTTCGCCACAGAAGTACTAACTGGGGTTGGCCCAAAAGCAGCTACGTGGCGAAGGGACTAAAAGACACAATGCGACCTAACCCTCAGACGGCAACCCGGTTTTGGGATCCAGATCGGACTGTTTGATCGAAGGCGTGTTCACCACGCAACAACGCCGATAAAAAAGCGGTGTTCACCATGCAAGAACGCCGAAAACTATCTCAAATCTAGTGTTCATTCCCTCCCAAGAGCTTATTCATTAGCTCTTCAGATACCTGGCGTTCTCCTTCCGTTAATTCCGAAAGATGACACCGATAAGGACCGCTCGGTCCAACCCACAGCGCCTGCCAACTTCTGGTTATGCTGTTCCCCATCACCGAACTAAGGCTGCATTTGCATACCATTCAATACATCGCCGGGGAGCGGAACACAATCTTTCTATCCTACTTTTCCGCTGGAATACTAACGAAGTCATATTAAAGTGGGCCCCTCTTCATCACGGAAAAACGTGTCATCTCGTTGCGGATGGCCAGCAGATAGTGTGGGGTTGTGGATACACTAAGCGAACATTTACTGAGAAGGAATAATACTGTCTGAGCTTGGGCGAGGAGATAACACCTCTTCGTCGTAAAGAAACAAATGACTGCGTGTTACGGTATGTTATTAAGGATCCTGTCCACAGAAGATTTCTCTGCAACACAGAAGCAACGGAAATGGACGCGGGATTTGGAACCTGGAATGTCGGTAATCACTCTACGTTCATTGCAGGATCATCAGCGAAATACGTGGATAGGCCTAAGTACGAGTTCGTCTGTAGAAAGAGAAGTCAGATGGGATATAGCCCTACATAAGCAGAGGATTATTCACTTGATACTTGCCTACTAGGCTGTGACAATGTGCTATCGTTGGGTGGGTATTTCTGACGTTTCAAACGATCGTGGTGCCAGCTATTCTTACTGGACTGCTTGCCCATGAAGATGACGGCACTACGGTCATTCGACATGTCGGGAACCACACACGTAAACGACAAGCAACATATCCCCGAAGACTTGGATCTTCAGCAACACTGCTGTGAGAACCTCAAAACTCGATCAGGTACTTCTCTGTGTAAAAGGGAAAGCCACTTTCGTCACAATTTACAGACAGACTACTTGGAGCTCAAAGAAAATCAGGTTAGCAGTTACGGTGGCTAAAACGTGAAAGTGCCAGAGTATCGGAGATGGGCCTACAGTAAGATGTCGCTGGTGTGGTATTACTTTTCTGAAGTGCCTGTCGCAACCAACCGCGACGGTGCAATGAGTCTCCGGTCCTCCCCACAGTAATCTAAAAACGTGGATATTTACATACATATTCGTAAACTAGATTCTGACCTATTCTTCTGTTTGTGTGTGTGTGTTTGTAACTTGGTCTCATATCTAAAAGGACCAACGGAGTCTGAAGATGTTTCATTACAGGATGCCACGAGTATTTGGGCCAAAGGGGAAGGATGGGACAGCAGGTAGGAGAGAACTGCACGGTGAGACATTTCACAAATATTCGGTTCACAACGATTATCACGATCATAAAATCGCTGGGGATAACATGGGCGTGACATGGGGAGGACGAAACCTGACAGCATGAGAGCTCTTTAAAAAAAAAAGGGCCGCCGGGGGGGGGGGGGTGCTTATCCAGAGAAAAATAATAAAGCGAAAAGGGTGGGTTCATCTGGTCCCTGTTCTTCTAGGACACAGCGTCGCGTAAGTGCGTGATTGAGGCCGACGTTTCGGGGCAGCGTGGTGGTCCCATCATCAAAGTCCAATGACGAATGCTGAATTTTTTCACCGGACCACTTTACTTTCATGTCCACTTCCGCACGACACGGCCATAATCCGCAACTCGGGAAGTGCCATGCCGTGATGCAATGGGACCCAATTAGCATGGCTTCATCGTGGGGCCTGTTGCGTCATAAATACTGTACAGGCACAGACAGCAACAGGCGTTAACAGAGCAACTATCTGTGTAGCGATGCGATGAAGAACTGCAATGACAGGTTTCAATCCCGAACTGGTCACGCCACGTCCCGAGCTAGTAAGGCACTGTGGATATTCAGAATTCTGTAATACCGCCAGATTACAACAGTACTCTTGTCAGGCTGGACACAGTAGCAACAACCGCTCGCTTCTCACGACCAATCACCGCGACGCTGATTTAACACAACTCTTGTGCTACATGTAGGGATGCACAGCGCTGTAATATCCAATTCAATTACCGTAAATTATTCATCCATTATTCACTGGACGCTGCAGCACGGAATCATCACGTTGTGCACCAAACAATGCTCTAGTAACCGAGTAATGCAGATTTAACAACCGCGCCCGGTATGATAGAAACCACTACCCAAATAGACAAAGATAAATCCATGGGGGCAGACCTACAATTATTACATATAACGTGAATAATACGCCAGTGCCTATATAAGACACTGAGTTCACTTGATTCTAACTAATCACTGCCCCTGGTGTGTAGGGAATGCCACTAAGCATCTAATCATGAGGTCTTCGATTCATCTGCCTAACGCGCTGAGTCACGGTACCCACTTGCGGATGAGTCTATCCCAGTAACTAACTAACTAACTAACTAACTAACTAACTAACTAACTAACTAACTAACTAACTAACTAACTAACTAACTAACTAACTAACTAACTAACTACATGGAGCAGAGGCCTTCTTGAGAAGCTAACAGTTTCTCAGCTAGTCAAGAAATTCCCTGCATTTTATGGAACCCGAAGGTTCATTACCGCATTCACAAGAGCCCGCCACCTGTCCCTATCCTGAGCCAGCTCAATCCAGTTCATGCTCTCCCATCCCACTTCCCGAAGATCCATCTTATCCCAGTAACTAAACATCACAAATTAATCTGAGTGACCACTAAGAAACGCACCAAAAATACTGCTGAAACCATTACTTTAACACTTCAAGAAAAACAGGACCTATAATATTACACAACAGTTTAGCGAGTGTTGGTTCATTCATACTACGGACATGCTCCGTAACATCTATGCTCGTTTCAGTCATGACAGCCCGAAAGACGCACCCTGACACCACAGCAGTCTTTCCGCTCACTCTTTGACTCTTATAATCAATTCTGATCATAATTGTTATTATTCTGTGGAGACAGGAGCGCGTAGTTGATATTGTGACTACGCTAAGCGACGGATGACCGGCGCATTGTGGTTCGATATTCAGCAGCAAGAGATTTTTCGCTTCTCCAAAACCTCCAGACCGGATATTGGGCCCGGCCACCCTCTTATTCCCCGCGTGTGAAGGTGATCATCTAGTGCTGAACTAAGGTATGATTAGAGTTATACCTCTTACTCCCCACATGTCTTCACGCCGCGCACCTGGATTATTATTATCATTGTTATTATTATATTACTATATAGTATTATATTATTATTATTTTTTCCCCGACACTGGCACGGTTAAACACGATGCTTATCATTCGCCACTGTCAATTGAAATGCCACTTATTGTTAAAACATGTTCCAGAACTAGTGAATTTTCGTATTTTAAATACACATGTGATGATTATACACTCTTATTTCAAATTTTTTTTCACATGACTGGTCACATGTGTATTCAGAATCTTCTGTCGATGCTGCTGCTGCCAGCCTCAATTCCGCTGTTCATGAAGCCACTGATCAATCTATTCCTCACGGCTCTGTCACGGGGTCTAATTTTCCGTCTTGGTTTTCCCGACCGCTGCGGCATTATATTTTAAAAAAGAATTATTATCACAGACGTTTCAAAAAGAATAAGTCTGACGCATACGACAGTAAACTTTCCTACTATAGGGAACCTGTAAAGAATACTATTAAGTCCAACAGATCTACACGGCTTAAATCCATTGATGAAAGCCTAAAAAATAATCCCAAGAAATTTTGGAATAGTGTGTCTAGTTTCAGAAAAAATAAATTAAATTCCTTTCAACTTGCGGTGGATGGCACACACTTGGCGGCGCCGTCCCAAGTTGCTGAAGCCTCTGCTAATCATTTTAAATCAGTGTATGATAACATAGCTTCTAAATTTGTTCCCTATTCTGTAACTTCTTTTGATGCTGTTTCCTCAGATAATTTGTCTGATGCTGATGTTCGCAGAGCTATAAAGGGGCTAAAGCCATCCAAATCTGTTGGATTGATGTTATTCGCAGCTTTATTATTAAGGGCCGTATTGACATTTTTGTACCTTTATTGAAGTATATTTTTAATCTTAGTCTGTCTCAGAACAGCTGTTTCCTGCTTCCTGGAAACAAGCTGCTATTGTACCTATCTTCAAAAAAGGCACCAGTTCTTTGCTTGCTAATTATCGCCCTGTTTCGATTTTGAATAACTTTTATAAAGTTTTTGAATCTGTCATTCATGATCACGTTTCATATTACGTTCAGTCCAAGCTTAACTGCTCTCAAAATGGTTTTATAAAATCCAGGACTATCACCTCTAATTTGGTAACGTATCTTGATTATATAACCCCTTTAGTCATTTACTTATCCGCGCCAAGTTGATGCCACATATTTTGATTTTAGTAGTGCATTCGACCTTGTGTCACATACCGTGCTTTTAGGAAAACTTGGTTCCTTTGGACTTACGAGTGCTTACGTTAGCTGGCTTCGTCGCTATCTGACAGATTTTCGAGTGTCAAAATTTCTGGTATTCTTTCGGCACCTTTCAGAATCCTTGCCGGTGTTCCTCAAGGCACTGTTCTAGGGCCTCTGCTTTTTAACACATATATTAAGGATATATGTAATGTACTAACACACTCAAAATTCCTTCTTTTTGCTGATAATATACAAATTTCTTGTGCTAGTAAGTCATTTGATGACTCTACTCAATTACAATTAGATACTGATTCTATTCAAGGTTGGTGCACTGCTAACTTCATGAATCTCAATATTAGCAAAACTCGACCCGTTACCTTCTCCAGGAAAAATAACACTCTTCTTTCGAAATATACACTTGGGGATCCTTATATTACACGTACTGATTGTATTAAGGATCTGGGAGTTTTTATTTATTCTAAATTATACTTTCACTCACATTTTGATTTATTTTTTCTCAAGCTATTAAGCTTTTGGGTCTTATTCGTAACATTACCTTTCATTTTCGACTTTACTGACTTTATACTTCTCACTTCTCAGACCTAAATCAGAGTACGCATCCGTAGTATGGAATGCAATTACCTCTACTGATCCTAAAAAACAAGAGCGCATTCAGAGGTAGTTTGTAGCTCTACGCTGTAAGAGATTCCTTCCGCAGACAGTGATGGCTACTGTTACGCTAATGTACTTCAGGTACTTAACTGACGTACTTTACATGACACAAGACATCAACTTGACGCACTTTTTGTCATTAATGTGTTTTTGGGCTCTAAATCTTGTCCATCTACCACGGACTTTATTGGTCTTCGAGTGCCCAGCCGGAACCTCCGAGAGTCTCCTTTGTTTCATGTTCATCTATCTTCCAAAAATTGTCCCTCCACCAGGTGCGCCATTGCGGCAAATTCCCTTTGTAACAAATTGGATACCTTAATAAGGCAACTTATCACACTTAGTCAGATGTGATAGTACTGTATTTCAACATTATAAGGTGTCCTAATTAATTAGCTATGTATTTTTTATCTGATTTTTGTTTATTGGTTTGTTTGTTTGTTTTGTTGTGTCTATTTCATTTGTGTCCTGTTCATTGTCGTTATTTGTGTGGTGCTGTTTCTGTACTTGGCCATCTGGCTGTTGACTCGGCACATCGATAAACTAGAACTGATTTGAAGTGAATTATTATTATTGTGATTGCGTAATTCTCAAATTTGTACCATATTCTAAGAATCTGCTTCCATCTTATGTGACTTATTCTGCACCCGACTCCACGTACACAATAACGGACAGGAACTACTTACGAAATCCTTACGTTGCTTCCAATTATAGTCACCTAAATTCGACTGCCGCGAGCAAGAAAGTTTCACAATACGATACTGAAAGAAACAAGTGGTATACAACCCGGACTACTCGCGCTGTCAAACCTGTTTACCTTGAAAAAATACACACAGCGATTGTGTCCTTAAATTGAGCTACACTTCACGCAGAATAAAGCTGGTCTTTAAAGAATACTCATGATACCGTCCCTGTAACGTGTAATCAAGCGTCTGACATACAATTGCTTGATGCAGGGCCTTCCCTGAAAACTTAATAACTGCTCAATGCTGACGAACAAGCTGCGCGCTTTTATGGAACCCCGATTCATTAACCTTTTAAAGCCTAGCGGTAACTTTACATACCACCAGGTTTAACATTAAAAAATTCTACGTGGTGCCCACATTGCGTTTATGTGTTTTGTACTGATCTCAGAACAAAGAGCAACTTTTGCCTTATAAAACATTAAGAGACTGGTTTTTATAACCGAAGTGGAGAGTGTTTACAGCGCGGTACGCACTGGGTCCTTATATAAAACAGATGTGCTTCGTCTTTAAAGGGTTAACGTGCTCACACCGGCCTGACATTCGATCCTATTCGCTTGAAGTTCCATCCAGCTGACACCCCTCACTTCCCTGCAAGTGCGTTTCCAACTTAACGCACAAATAACGACTACACAACCACACTTGACTTATCACATAAACAATATTCTGTCAAAACTAACAATCATGAAATCCTCACTATGTGATTTTATCCAATTCACAGTTACTTTAGGTTCCTGATGTGCAAATTGCTTAGGTATGAAACAACTTGTATACACGTGTCAGCCGGGACTTAGTAGTCCACACAGAGACTACGCTAGCAGCTTGACGATCCCGGCTAATGCAACGTCCAGCCCGTGTATGGGCCCCACCCCAACCTCCAAGAGAATGGGTACCTGGGGCTCTTTCCATCGCCTATTACCGAGGTTATAGTTTTCAATGATCTGAGGCACACGAAAGTCCAGAAGCGTGTGTTTCTGAACGAAATATGTCATGTAAGTACATAAACTACAATGTGTCCAGCACTACTCAGTCAGCGCCGACTTCCAACTGGCTGCTGCAGCTTTGGAAACACGCAATCACGCCCCAGTGAACACTGATGTACTGACTTTATCATTCCAGAACGTGTTACACATTTAGCAGATAGCCCTCAGAAATCGATCTGCCTTTCACATGTGGCGCATAGTAATGACACACTTTCAGATTTTCTATTCATATTAACGACGTTGAGTGCTGAAATATGGCCATGTGACGTCATGGCAGTTCACCCATGATGATGAACATTGGTAATAGTTTCACACCCTGAGTCTAATTTTATGAACAAGTATTTAAAACATTTAGGTTACTGGAACAGAGTTTAACATGAGTGGATACTTTATGTCAATGGAACACGCTTTCTTCAGAAACAAATGCACTGCAGGTACACCAGTAATATTGCACATGTGTAACAGTAAGTTGCAATGTGACCGTAACGTAGACTGATGTTTTAATGAATCGACATAAAAATTTAATTGGTCGTACTGGCCTCTGACACCAAATACAACTTGAACGCCTTCAACTGCAATGAAGTTTATTCCGCTGTGCTGTGACATACTAGTATTAGCACGTGTACTGTCATCAAATTCAACGAACTTTTAATAAATTCATCAGTGAATGCTACATTTTTCAGTCTTACAGACCATCATCAAACCTACTTTAGTATTATCGTGCTATCTACAAGTGGCCTCCTCCTTTCAGGTTTGTCTAAAAGGCATAAGCATATCTCATGTATCATGCTTGCTACATGTGCTGTCCATCATCCCATCATGCAAACCCTCTGTTACTTCCCCTCTCGGAGATCCACATGTCGCCTGACGATACGTTCATAATGGCCCCAATTTGAACCCTAGCCATGGCGGGTGTGAGCCAATTATTTTTGACCACGAACTCTCGACTTTCTGTATGCGGCTTTCACTAGAGATCTGTAACCACGAAAGGACATTACTGGAACAAAATTCTGATCGCATCATCACCATCTGTTCCATCACCATCGAAGCAGAATGACGTTTCCCGCATTCCTAATGCCATGAAAAAAACTCACGCAAAGCTGTCATAATATCCATTATTTAATGACCCGCTTCAGGCACAATGGTGACTGTTCAACAATCCTACTTATACCAGTAGCATAATATCCAAAAACAATCAAGCTTCCTGCTTGAAAATATACATCAAAAGGTAAACATCTCGTGAATTCTGCAAGTGTACTTCTGTTGCATTTGAGAATGTACAGTAATCTGCATTACCGCATATAAAACATGCGGAAGTTCTCAACAAACCATTTCCTATATCGTGCAGGCCTCACTATTACGTAAACTACCATGAATCTGTTAACACTGCACACAAAATATTCAACGTACACGCACTTCAGTGACACAGTTTCCATCGCCTTCTCCTACCCTTAATTCTTTTATACACGTTCCTGAAGCACGTTCTGCACCTGAGCACCATGCACGAAACGTGCGCACGGAGAACACGCATTCAGCACCTACACAGTAGCTTGACGTGTGCTGAAATTTACACTCGCAGTATTCACAAAGCTAGATTTCGTTCTTTACACAAATCTGTGCCCGTGTAATACGAGGTTATTGTGCAGCACAGACCGCTTAAATACGTGCCAATTTACACTGGCATACTCTCATTTTACCACTTATACTATTACACCACTAACATTACACCTACAACAACAACAACAACAATAATAATGTCTTCAACAATTTTTTTAGTCTCTCGTTCTATTCCCAGTAATCATCAAAGGGGCTGCGTCTTACTACCGTTATTTTCCCATTTGTATCTCACTTTAAATAAGCATTTTCCAAATTTTAAATTGTCCATACCGTGTACGTACGAATTTAATGTATTATTTGGACCAACTCGTACATTAAGAAAACAATATATCACGTTTCACATAATTCCCGACATGTTTCGATGTAGACTATACCATCCTCAGGGGAAGCTATATAGAACACTTGAAACCACCGAAGAAAAAACCAGTTTTTGTTTGCAACTAAAACTGGTTTTTCCTCCAGTGGTTTCAAATGTTCTAGATAGCTTCCCCAGAGGATGGTGCACTCTACACCGAAACATGTCGGGAATTATGTGAAACCTGATGTGATTTTTTTAGTATATGAGTTGGTCCAAATAACACAAATTAAAAGCATTTTCCAGTTTCTGCCAAATCTCCGTTATACTAGACGGTGCAATACTTTCTTGTTACGATACATTGCCCTTCACGCTCAAGCATACAGTCCACTAAATGCAAGCTGCTCTCAGTTTTTATTTCCGCAACATTTTAATAACATGTCTGACATCCTCCACCCACAAACGGGTACCAATTTCAAGGAAGGCTCAGAGGCCTCCAGTGGCAGTATGAATGTCTGTCTACCTGCCGCCAGCAGAATACCGAACGTTTGGTCCCTATTCGCACAGACAGTTATTCTGACCAATCACGCACGATCACACACACACGCATGAATAGGCTACATGCTTTGTACCTTCACCTTTCGAGTAACAGTCATATTTACAGAAAAGCGAACGGTGATGGTTGCGTGTCAGATTCCACGATGTTTATGCAAAGTGGTGACGGAAGACGATTAAGAACTGCTTTTGTGGCTGAACAGGAGGAGGGCGCGTCCGTGGGACCTCAAATCGGTTTCACAAGGAGTGACCTTAGCAAAGGAAATAAGCTACAAAGCCGACATTCTGGGCCACATTCTAATTCAACACAATTACGTAACACCGACACACTCCTATATCCCTTGCGCTTTGTACTCTGAAGTTATTCAAGGAAAACAGATAGCGAACAACTCGAGGCAATACTGTCTAATGAATTATTGAACAAGCTGCGATTTACGCACTGGCTGTTTGTGTCGCCTTTCACGTTACCCGGAGGGCCACTGTATCAATATAGCGGTTTCACGAAACTGCTGCAAGAGGGAACCAGGAAGTCCAACGAAGTCCGTTTCGGACTTCGTGGGTCACCGTCTCTCGATAGGCACATACTGACATGTTTCGCCTTAGGTTCGACCAGCCCTGACTCAAGGACCTCTACTAACTCCATAACGCACGGCCTCCCTTCAGCAGAATTCAACAAGCAAACTAAATCTCTTTCTACGTTTGGATCTTCAAAGTAATATTTCCATTGACCAACATTCCGCATAGCCCCAGATTCATTTCTTCTACACACGTGTCATCTGCCACATCCTTATCATCTGTACTGATTTAATCACAATTACGGAAATAATACTAAAAACTGAGAGGGGAGAGGGGATATTTGAACCCTGGACCCGCAGGACACAAATACGTTCGGGAGTAAAGCTCTTACGTGAATGCTGTCCTGTTGCCTCAACTTTCTTAGTTTCATAACTTCTCCTCAGTATACTAACCTTTTAAAGCCTAGCGGTAACTTTACGTACCACCAGGTTTAACATTAAAAAAATTCTACGTGGTGCCCACACTGCGTTTATGTGTTTTGTACGGGTCTCAGAACAAACAGCAACTTTTGCCTTATAAAATATTAAGAGACCGGTTTTTATAACCGAAGTGGAGTGTTTACAGCGCGGTACGCACTGAGTCCTTATATAAAACAGATATGTTTCGTCTTTAAAGGGTTAATAGCAAACGCTCGCACTGCTCGTTCTTCCACAGTTCGTATCTTTCGCACATTAACCGCTACGTCTACGTCCTTACGCCAAGGGTCTACTGTCTCTACTTCAAGGCGACTCATTCGCTTGTCATTCACACCTTGACTCTCTTTCTCTCTTCGTGTAACTGTAAAATTGTTACTGCTTTCGTTAACACATAATTTTTTGTATTGTGAGTCCACTTCGTTATTGTATTTCGCTACAGTTACGTTCAGACTGGTGACTACAGGACGTTTCTTTCATCGCCGTCCTGACAACCCCAACTGTCTCGGCGGATGTAGCGTTTCTACGCGACAGAACTGCCATGCTCTGCGGCGATAAAACGAAAACCCTGTAGCAAGGTCTTTATAAACTCGGAATGTGATATGTTTATTCCTCCCTTATTATAGACTTCACAAAAAAAAAAGACGGTCGCGCAAAAGATGGGCGCGTAACGTAAACACAGATCTCATTTTCACCTACACTTTTATTTGAAATATCATTCGGTAAAAGGTAAAAAGCAGTCCCATTACAGGCCTGGACAGGCCCACAGGGTTCCAGGAGGTTGAGGCTCCCAGATTTCTAGACAATCGGCACATGAATGTGGTAAGGTTGTCAGCCCTACGCACCAGCCGCGTTTACCCCCCAGGAAATATTCCTGGTACTCATTTCTGTTAGAGGCTGAGTCGACCCCAGGACCATAGTGCAGGATTACGTCAATGAAAAATTCCAGTGACACCATCGGGAATCGAACCCGCGACCTGCCGGTTTGTAGCGCAGTGCCTCAACCAACTGCGCCACCCGTTATCATTCGGTATACTGAATTTTTATCGACATGCACAAAAAAAAATAAATTTGTGACTATACACAATGTGGTGTAGGTGGGCCTACTGACACTGTGCTTAGCTCAGCAACAACGTATTTGTAGGAGTACAGACTATGCGAGACAAAGCGGTAAGGGAGGTCGAGAACGAGGCATCTGTACTGAAGGCCACGTCTGTCGGCCCTTATTTTATTTGGCCACACTACAGCCAAATCTTTCAACTGTACGACTGTATAATATAAATTTCACCAACATCTAATATTTCGAAATTTATATCCTTTAGATTTATTTTAATATTGCATCTACAAAACAGAACGAACGGTGAGTCAAAGAGTTTTAAAGACGAAGCATGCGCCGAAACGTCCCTAATTTTCACCAGTGCGTCATGGTGGTATACCCAGAGGTCTACAATGGACACAGACGACCATCGAAAGCTGTGAAACTCTGAGTGTTGAACTAATTTATAAAGCCAGACACAACAGATCACGCCCAACCGAACGCAGACAGAAACGCCACTTTACTGTCGGGTTTATTTCACATGCCTCTTTCCTCTCGCGGACCCAATAAAGAACGTTCAGATACCACGACACTCCGTACTTGTGTGTGTGTGTGTGTGTGTGTGTGTGTGTGTGTACGTACGTACGTACGTACATACATACACATACATACATACATACATACATACATACATACATACATACATACATACATACATACATACATACATACACACACACATACATACATACAAGTACATTACATTACTGCATGCATGCATGCATACATACAAACATGCACGCACGCACATACATACATACATACATACATACATACATACATACATACATACATACATACATACACACACACATACATACATACAAGTACATTACATTACTGCATGCATGCATGCATACATACAAACATGCACGCACGCACATACATACATACATACATACATACATACATACATACATACATACATACACACACACATTACATTACTGCATGCATGCGTACATACATACACACAAACACGCACGCACGCACACACACGCACGCACACACAAGTACGGACCCAATAAAGAACGTTCAGATACCACGACACTCCGTACTTGTGTGTGTGTGTGTGTGTGTGTGTACGTACGTACGTACGTACATACATACACATACATACATACATACATACATACATACATACATACATACATACATACACACACACATACATACAAGTACATTACATTACTGCATGCATACATACAAACATGCACGCACGCACATACATACATACACACACACACACATTACATTACTGCATGCATGCGTACATACATACACACAAACACGCACGCACGCACGCACACACACGCACGCACGCGCACGCGCACACACACACACACATAAATAAATAAATAAATAAATAAATAATCGCGGGCCTACGACAAGCGAGACTTGGCAGAGTACAGAAATCAGTTTCACGCTTTAATTTTGTAATCTGGGTGCGCTTTAGTACATATACTCGTATTCTTTCTCCCAAAGAGGCGGTATTAGATTATACTGGGGCATTGACAAGGAAAGCAATAATACCCAGTGCGAAGCGTCGGTAAGCTATTCCTGCACGTGTATTACCCACGTATATCAGCGATGTTATTGAAGAAAAACTGTTACGTAAGGAGAATACTAGGAAACAGATGACAACGGAGCATCCTAGAATGGGAGCCAGAGGCAACGGGGGGGGGGGGGGGAGGACTCAAATAAGGAGTTACGGATGGACGGACGAACGAACGGATGGATGGATGGATGGATGGATGGCTGGCTGGCTGGCGCAGTATAACAACTACGGGTTGACAGAAGAGGATCATCAGAATATCAGAGGAACATCAGTGATATACAGGCGCACTACGTTCCAAACCATGGAGAAGACGTGGTGAATCTGTAATAAATCAGGCGTCCGTTAAATAAGTACACGTGACAGCCTCCTAACAACGATAAAGACAAAAAATGCAGGCAGAATGGAAGGGCGAAAAAAAAAGCATGAAAATCCAACAAGTCTCAAACTAATTTCGTTTACCCAAGTGAGCCATCCAGTTCGGGGGAAGTAAGAATTGCAACACTTTCATTTTAGTGCTGGCGACCTTCTGTTCGAGCTTGTAATATACCCCTTACAAACGCTATGACGTCGGTGCGCTGCTGCATCCTTGCCGTCCCAGTAAATGCTACCGCCGCCGTCAGTAACCTGCCCAATATATGCGTGGAATTTTGCAGATGTTACATGTAAACAGCAGCGAATGAATACTAAGGAAGCAGAGGAGCATCAGCCTAAGCCTACATGCTCTGCAGACGCAGGGAACTGTTCGGACTTGCTACTGGTAACACGCAGTGACACTGTGTCGCAGTATAGCATTAAAACTTCCCGCCGCTGGTCACAATGACAGAACATAGCTGGAACATAATGTTGTACGCTTCAGCAAATTAAGCTGCTGCTGAACGTACAGAGCTTGACCACACCACTATCAAATCAAGACCTTTCGGCCATTCCGGGCTATATTTGGTCGCTATCCTACAACAGGTATAAAGCTCTAAATGGATAATAACCTATTCCTCAGAGTCGTCGTCGTCGTCGTCGTCGTCGTCGTCGTCGTCGTGATTACCACCACCACCACGCAGTCTGTCTTCCGACAGGTTCATACCCTCTTCCAAACCAAGTTCTCCAGACAGAGTGATCTAGTGCTTCCTCTTCTAATTTCCAGTACCTTCATATTTCCTTCAGGCCAGCCAGTAGCTACTTACGTCTTCTTCCTTGTCTTCCCGTCGCTTCTCACTTTCCTTCAACAATGTGTTTCACATAACATGAGATGAACCTTACCATTTAAGTACTAAATATAAGGTGTCCCGATTGTTTCACACAAAGTGTTGACTTTCTGGGCTGATGACCAAAGGACTCTGAATAACTGTTACAAGAAAGTCTATCATTAAGGATTCCACCGTCTACTTCACGTCATCTCACCTCTACCCTGCTAACAAAAAAGCTAGACGTCCATCGGTCCTTCTGACACAAACACTCCACACGAGAAGGCTTGTCTAAAGCACAGGTGCAAAAATTTTGCAAACGTCTACGACACACCTCAAAATTCTAGGCGCCTGAAATATGTGAAGTTCCACATTCAGAACCGACAAATATTAGGCACCACCGTACGAAATTTAAACGCGCGGGCGAAATAGCGCCAAGGATTTGCGCACCCCTGGTGTAATGTATGTTGCTCAGTTTGCCACGGGCATAACAATAACATCTACAGATAATAATCATAATATATTTATCTTTACAAGCCCGAAGAAGTCCAACTTATTAGGTTCTGAAAACGCAAGGTTCATTACGGTGTTCCACAGCCCGCCACTGGATCCTACCGAGCCAGCCACATATAATACTGGTTACTCAGGAGCATATCTCCGACATTACTATTGGTTTCGCAGTGCGGGCAGGGAGAGGGGTTACACAGCTAGATGTATATTCCAGTTAAAAAATATACTGGGATGAAATGCAGTCGTGTCTTGTGTGAGCTACTTCTCTTGGTTTCTGTTATGCTCGATCTGGTTATAGCCGTGAATAAATCACTGCGCTTGTTACAAGCTGCACATCTAACAATCGTCCAGCAACGGAATGTGACAGAGGCTTGTATTTTTGACACCATCTGCGCGTTTCCTCCGTAACGGTTGCCCCGAGATAGGGGACCCCACCCACGCCTCTGAAGTCAAGCTTTAACCCTGAGCAAACGTCAGCCATACAGCTTCACACCTGGGAGTACGCTAACATGCTAGTGCTTTGATGTGGAAACATGTCAAGTCTCCCGCCAAAGTCCAGCCCCACGACGAGTCCTGAATAATAATAATAATAATAATAATAATAATAATAATAATAATAATAATAATA
>BLKM01011269.1:0-179773 GCA_013340265.1 Coptotermes formosanus | reverse complement strand
AATAATAATAATAATAATAATAATAATAATAATAATAATAATAATAATAATACACGGCCGACACCCGCGTGACCTTAGCCAAGAACATGTAGACACAGAAGCGTCGAACAAATGGCTGACAAATGCAGACCTGTTTGCCGAAACAGAGGGCTTTTTAACAACAATACGGGACCAAGTCATACTAACAAGAAACTGCAAGAAATATATTTTGAAGCAGCCAAACATCGACGAGATGTGTAGAAGATGTGGAAAAGAACCGGAGACGATCCAGCACATTACTGCAGCATGTGAACAACTGGCACCTGCCGAGTATATAAAAAGACATGATAAAGTAGCAAAAGTTATACACCAGAAACTGGCACAAGCAGCTTAACTAATTGAAGACAAATGCCCATACTATAGGTACAAACCAGCAAACGTGCTGGAGAACGACAACTTCAAACTGTACTGGAATCGCAGCATTATTACGGACAAAACAGTACCTTCCAACCGACCTGACATAACTCTCACGAACAAGAAAACGAAAAATACCTTTCTAATAGACATAGCTATTCCAAATACACACAATCT
This sequence comes from Coptotermes formosanus, assembly GCA_013340265.1. Classification (NCBI taxonomy): domain Eukaryota; kingdom Metazoa; phylum Arthropoda; class Insecta; order Blattodea; family Rhinotermitidae; genus Coptotermes; species Coptotermes formosanus. The sequence goes on along the minus strand of BLKM01011269.1, from coordinate 179,203 downwards.
TGCCAAAACAATAACCGAAAGACAAAACAAATACCAAGAACTGGCGAACGAAATACGTGTTATGTGGAAGCTGGATGCAGTACAAGTGGTCCCGATAGTAAATTAGCTACGGGAATAATTCCAAAGTCACTGTCACAAAGTTTAAAGAGACTTAACCTGCACCCAAACACATACACACAAATGCAAAAAGTGGCAATTCTTGGCACATGCTCACTTGTAAGAAATTTCCTAAATTACACATAAGACCACCGAGCCTAATCCTGTTCACGATACATCCCAGGATAGGTGAAAATTTCCCAGCTAAAGCTGAGAAGTGAGAAATTCGGATGACGACGACGACGACGACGACGACGACAAGACCAAAATCATGACTGGCTATTTAAAACTTTCAAGGACAATTCGACCGGGGAATGGCGCTAACCACTCACCTGGTGTAATGTTGGGGTAGAATACGGACGGAGCACTGCCTCCCTTTTCCAAAACATCGACCTGGTACGCTCCACTAGGCACAAGGATAACTTTAGTCCACCGTTTATGGTTATTTTACTGCCCCAAAATGTTATACAATTCTTGCCCACGTAGGTAGGAAGTAGGGTCACACTCGAAACCAAAACAGATTGGACGTTAAGGAAAAGCACGTAATGGCGAATATAAACCGCGTAATGAGGTTTTTCAAAACTTGTGCATACAAAAAAATTAGGGTGATAATGTCACGAAGCGCCGGGGGGGGGGGGGGAATGGGAGATGGGTAGGAATTGTATCAACAATGGGACAATAAATATTTGCAAAAGTTCTTCATCAAAACAACAGTGAATGGGACAGACCACTCTCCAGACTTAGACGTCGACGACAGGAGAGGAAGTCTTGGGCATATACGGCAGTGTTTCTCAACTTTTGGAGCTCACGGCACACTTGGTAATCACTTTTCCACGCGACACACAATAATAATAATAATAATAATAATAATAATAATAATAATAATAATAATGGGAGACCAGCTTGTCCCCAGAACCAATCTGGACTTTTGGAGAAGATAAAAATCTCTTACCCCTGCAGGGATTTGAACACCGAATCGTCCAGCCCGCAGCCTAGTCTCTGCAGCAACTAGCGATCAGGCTATACCGGCTCCCTCTGCGGCAGGTATAATTGTTAATTCTACGTTCAAACGCCTTTTTAAATCACAGTACCACAAAAAGTCGTATCCGGCAATACTATAATCACCACATTGTGATTACACTTCTGCCAATTAAACGCACCAAATATCTGAGCAACAACTTCAATGTAGTTTTCATCAAAAGTATTCAAAGGCAATCGCAATGTCACGATGTGCCATGCATGGCACGAAAGTCACTTGTTGATCGTACCCCAGTGATCTATCGTCTAAACACGCTACTATAAAACGTCACTTGTTCAAACATTGCCGTAACCCCACTTTTCCAAACGATGACGGTTGGCTGAAGATTTTGTGGTCACAGCACCTACGACACCGAACCTCACGAGCACGAACACCCTACCGCTATCACCAAAGCACGTTGACGTCCCATTACAGGACAAGAATCAGAGTTTGGCTTTCACTTTACGTTCGCTTTCGGTAGCATTAGAAGCAAACGCTGACGAGTTCTGCAGCACGTGATCTTCAGAAGACGCAAATGTCAACGCAAGCATCAAATCAGAACCCCATATGCTAAGACGGCACACGGTAATCTTGCGCAACAGATACTAATCCACTTCCAGCGCCTCATCGGGCATTACAAGACAAAAGAAAAAGACCAATAATAAATAACAGAACTGAGACTTTGGGGGTTCACCGTAGGGACATGTAGTTTGGTAGATTCATACCCACGATTCGGAGGAACTCATATCGTGACGACATACGCCGCAGCTTCTTCTCAAAGGCCTGTAATTACCAGACTACACGGCGTCACATTCACAAGGCCAAAAATCTTTACATACAACACTGTTTACTCAATACCGTTCGTTATACGCGACTAATCATATAAAACCTACAACCACTACATTTTTCCGACAACGTCCTCACCGGCTCTGCCTACAGTTAACAGGCATCGGGGGCCGTTTCTCTGCATTTAAAGCAGCAAGAACATAGGCGAGGCACTCTCATCTCCGTTTAATAATTCACAGAACTGGAAAACATGTAATTATTTTTGTTATCATCCCTTTCTAACAGCCCTACATGTACACACAAGTTGAGGTCACTGCCCCATCTTTAAATACCCAAGGACAACTTACGGGCGTGTAACAGACATTTAAATACTTGTTACCGAAATTCCCTGCACCCTCCCTTCCCCATCTACATTCGAAATAAATAAAGAAAGAAAGAAACTCTACATATAAGTGAAATTCTCTATTTTCACTGTGCAGCCGATTCCACATGTAAAATTCGTTCTCAAGATAACACAACAAAAATTCATCACATAAAATTTATTATATATCAAGAAGCTGGGGGCACCTACTGATTGGCGCACAATCAACAGATTCTGCACACCAAATATCTTATTATAATCCACAGTCGTTCAGACGGCCAAGAAATTCGAGCCCTTATGGAACTCGAAGACTCATTACCGCGAACTTGGAAGATCTTCACATGTCAAAATTATGATGATGATGATATTGTGTAATTTAACGCCGTGTAATCTGGTATATTTCGGTGGTACCTACAGCCTCCATTTACTCCGAACAGTTAGTACGTACCTACCAGATGAGTGTCACGTGGTACTCTTCATATTTATTAAGGTGTTCACAAGCACCCGCCAATGGACCCTATACCGAGTCACACAAATCGCGCCTAAACCCACGCAGTGCTTATTATTAATCACCTCTAGGTCTAAGACAGACTGTCCTATCATTGTTACTCATTCTCTCCCGAAAATCCTCGATGGAATTTTAAAATGTGCCACGCTCGCAACAATCGACGGTACATAACACACGTCACTTGGCTGAGCATCGTTACACAAACATACTACATCAGTACAATGCATGATCGGCGACTGTTTAGTTCCCGTATGAGAAACAACTTTATCACAAACTACCCTGCGAATGCCGAACACGAACTACTTTTAAAATTACATGGAATTGCGCAACGTTAGCCATGGCCGCCGCCGCCGCCGCCGCCACCACCACCACATATTTCGGGTATAAAGATGACGTCGCAGTACCACCGGGGCCGGTGGGAGTTCACGACGCCATGCCAAACATATTGCGTCGCAATTTGCATCGTCCGCCTTTCATTTAGACAAAAGCCTCCCTAGTCGAACGAAAACTATAACGTCGTTATCCATACGGGCATATTACACAGACTTACTAATTTAAAACAAATGCGTGACAGCAGACGCTACCGCCAGTCACAAACGTGACAACGACTCGCGTGCCCTTCACGGCTAACCTTGACGATGTACAGTCTAACAACGAAAGAAAGAGCCACTTACCAGTGCACAGCCGTTGACAGCAGCATTGTTCTTCATACAACTACGGGTTTTATGAAGTTGTCGTGCCCACCCGTGCACAAAAACTAAAACAAAAACATAGCAGCAGGCACTGCGTACGTAACCCCACCGTCACGAGCGGTGGTTCAACATACACTGCGCTACCGCTGCGCAATCGTCCAGCTCCGCCACCCGGAGAATCGGGGGGGGACCCCTCAGCTACTCCCGCCCGGGCCGCAGTGGAAACGTACAGAAACGACTCCGGGTGTTGGGGGCCCCCCCCCCCCGCGCCGGTATGCCCGGAAATCGATCACCGCGAAATTTCTCGAATCTGCACGATTCCTGACTCCCCCTTTTCGGTGACGCGGTGCGCAGTCATGTGACGGATTAACGACATTCATAATACTGCATAGATTCTTCAGTGACGTAAAGGCTAATTAAATCCTTGTCTAATGATGATGCCATTATCGTTGCGCCTAGTTTTCTTTTGCTTTCAAGTACCTTCTTGTCATAGATTGCTGACAGCTATGTGTGTCGACAGCATGAAGTTTGGGATAAAAAACATGTTCGCAGCTAACGCACCTACAAATATGCGCATACTAATCCTGCAACGAATACTTGCGCATCTACTTCCACACAGTGCCCCCAGATTCGCATAACTCTTCCGTGTTTATACATGAATGGTCCCGCCTTTTCTTACCTAACCCAACACGCGCTTGAGTCTGATGGTAGCGGTAAGAAGCGCAGTCAGACATCTGGACACAAAGGTTAAAGGGAAGGTATCACTTGGAAGGTCTAGACGTAGATGAGACAATATTAAAATGGATCTTAGCTATATAAGGTGTGCGGGTGTGATGAACTGGATTCATGTAGCTGAAAACAGCGACCAGTGCGGGCTCATGTTGAAAACGGTAATAAACCTTCCGGTTTCGTAAAGGGCACAAAGTTTATAGCCATCTCCCTGTTACCTTCTCTAAAAATGTCTATGCGCTATGGAGTTACGTGTCCCAAGCCCTCTCTTAAGAAGAGGAAATGAAACTTTGCGCCCCCCCCCCCCCCACACACACACACACACACAGGGTATACAGACTTGGCGGTGCAAGCACAGACGGCCCTGTAGTATATTCGTGTCTACAAGTAGCGTCCATTCAGTCCATATGCCTTTGCATCTCGGCAATCAGTTACGCTCGGAAAATTACAGTGGCTTTCTAAAAATCTCTGGTAATGCGCCATTCATTACACAAGCCCTTCTCAAACCGCACTTTCCCGTCTGCAAATCAAAGGTTCTTACTGTCAAGAAATTCCCCGCATTTTACAGAACACGAAGGTTCATTACCACCTTCACAAAGGCCCCCCAGCTGTCCCTCTCCAGAGTCAGATCACTCTAGTCTATACCCCCCTCCAACTGTTTGAAGATCAATTTTAATATTATCCTCCCATCTATGCCTCGGTCTTCCAGGTTGTTTATTTCCCTCAGGTTTCCCCACCAAAACCCTATATGCACCTTTCCTCTTCCCTATATGTGCCACATGCCGCGCCCATCTCATGCTTCTCGATTTGATCACCCGAATAACATTTGGTGAGGACTGCAGATCGTAAAGCGCCTAACTATGCAGTCTTCTCCACTCCCCTGTTACCTCGCCCCTTTTAGCACCAAATATCCTCCACAACTCCTATGCTCGAACACCCTCAGCCTGTGTTCCTCCGTCAATGTGACAGAAGAACTGGTTTGTACCTAGCACACAGAACAGGCCCCGTACGTAACAAAATATACAACGTGCGTATCTCATTAGAATATAGAACTACGAGCATTATTTCGAACATTTATCGATATAGTGACTATCCTGGGGCAATGGTTTTTTACGTACGTGCGAGTAGATTTGTATGTCAATTATGCTGCACAATATTGCGGTTCACTCACGTAGTCAGTTAAACTGTAACAAATGGCTACAAGAATTAGCAACAGCTTCTTCTTCTGACGCTTTTTACAAATGACATAGCCCCAACAGTAACACCAACTGCACCAACAACAATGCTTCCAATTAATTTCACACTGTACTTCGTTGCTTCTTCACGTGTTTGTAAACGCCTTTCTTTCGTAGCCTAACAGGTACGTATAATTGTTATACACGTCGCGTTTACAGTTTTAATATTTACTGTGCAGTCTCGGTATTTTAGCTGGCGGTGTGGCAATCTGTTAAAAGGCACGTCAGGGCCCAATTTACAGGATCCGAACAGTGCCCAAAATTCACGGGTTTCACTGCACCTCGCGCGTCAATCGCTCGCTTCCAGATTGACGTGCTGGATCAAAGGGCACAAAAGACGTCAGATTATACTGCATAACAGAATTCGACAATGCAGTACATCCTACCTGTATTATTATCAGATTAGCTGATCGACCAGTCAATGATATTAACGTTACGAGATGATGCAATCGTAACTTCTACGAATATCTAGCTGTAAGAAGGAAGTAACATACTAGTGTCGGAGAGAAATGGGTCCTTTCGCGTGACCGGCAGGGCGACGGGGAGAGGGGCACACCACAGCACCAGCCACAAGTGGCTGGAGAGGACAAGAGCTCAAGTGACGCAACCATGACGTCAAACACAGTGTACAATGGCACGGCAATCTATAGCAACGAAGCTGTTGTGACAGAAGGTACGTAGAAAATGTCAAGACGTCTTGGACTGACCTACGTAGGCGATAAATAAAACAGTGTCATGTTCGAACCGGTCAGTTGCTACGTCGGCGATTTCAAGCAAGAATCTGCTGTGGCTGCAACCAAGCAAAAGATACGCAGTACAAGTGCGCCTTTTGCGGCTGGCCTTTGCATTAATGGGTTGCAGATGTTAAAGTCGCAAAGGTAATCCGCACTGCAGATAGGCCTAACGTGCCTAACATACATATTAAGTAAAATCGCGAAATGTTGTGGAATTTATCCCGCTGTGGCGTATCATATTAAAACTGACTTCCGTCCTGCCGCCAACCACCACAAATTTTATTAGTTTCGTCAATATGCGCTACATGTTTCGGCCATAATGGCCATTGTCAGGCATTTAAACAGATGACTTTAAAACTCAAAATAAAACGCATACATATATTTTAAATATGTGAGATCTCACAAATTTTACAAGCCATAATCATCTTTATGTAGCATTAAAAGATAAATATTTTTACATTTCTCCTGCGTGGCGTCTTTACTGAATGTCTTCCTGTTTTGTCTACACATTGTTAAAATCCTTATTTTTAACTCGAGCACTTGGTTGCCTCATGTACTTATGGGCAATAGTGAGTTCTCTTAAAATCAATAGATGGTTGTTATGCCTGCAATAGACATGTACATTGTATCAATATTTAGACAAGTTGTATTACTTCTACACAGGTTTTTGTTTTTGAATTACTTACGTTCTTGTTTAATAGTGCCAGTGTCTACTTTTTTAGATTTACGTCTGTAGGCGAAGTTTATCCGTGTTATTTACATTTGCATTTTCCTGGTATGTAATAATTTTTTAGAAAAATCTTGTAATTAGAAAGTAATATGAGTGTGGGTTTTAAGGATCGCCTTTTTAAAAACTCAAAATTATGCCTGAACCTGAACTTAACAGTTTATGATTGCTCCAGTTTTCTTGTGACGGTCCATGTCCATATATAAATTGGTGGTACGTCACACAATGTCTGGCAAAGATGAAAACAAATACGAGTTTAAAAAAAAATAAAAAAAGGGATTTTACTGGAGTGATAGGGTAGAAGTCATCCCCATGGTTAATTAAGCTTCACGCCATGATGAGATATGGTGACGTGGAGTCCATTTCCGGCCGTTTTAGCGCCCCGCCCCCCTCCACGGGGAGGAGCAGCGAATAGCTTATATACTGAATACAAACCCGGACGGGCCCAAGAGCCGGCCTGCAAGCTTTGCAGAAAAGAAAAATCTCTTTTCCCTTCTGAGCAACGAAGCCCAGTTCATCGGTAGACCAGTCGGCAGCCTGATCACTACAGCTGCTTAGGTATCCATGTTCTTAATCGGGGTGACAGAAACGACAACTGAATTTACCCCACAAATTGCAATGTTAACAACGCGAATTTTAGTCACACGAGCTGAAGAATATCGGAGATTAAACACGCAGACGGGCGCGCGAACACGACTTCCCCACTGCGCCTTCATTGCACGCACTCTAAAGATCAACACAGGCCTACACGGTGACTGCGATGCATTCCGATTCGAAAAACACTTTAACGTGATGTTCCAAAATAACTGGACTAATCATTCAGTACAGGCTTATAAAAAATAATATGAAATGAGTCCTAAGATTCGGCCCAACATTGGGCCAGTACTATTTGTCTTAACTGTCGCTGAGAGTAGCCGGTGAACGCAAATGAGAATCATATTGGTGGTCGCCTAGATGAACACAGTACGTTCCACCCCACAAGACTGCAATTCCGCAAATTCTGAGATTCTCACTTACACAATGTTGCTACAATATTTCACGTTATAATAAGTATTATGCGGAAGATCTGATTCGTTCAAGTCAATATCAGCAGCGGAACAAAAATTCAAACATTTTGGACAATGTTTACAGAAAGGCGTTCCTGGCGTTTGTCACATATACTAGCGTCTTTCTGCCAAAAACATCAGTCCAGTGGGAACACGTCGAAGTTATATTCGGCAGACATTCGAGTCGGAGTGTTTCTGTTGATTTTTGAGCGTCTGCCCAATTCTGGGCAAGGATATGTTGAAATAACAAGCAGAAACAGGCCATGTCAGAATACTTCTCCACTCTTTTAATGGCTTTTACTCTCAGTCAAGATAAAACAGGGAGCTGCATAGATTTTTGGCGAAATAGCGCGTTAGGTCGTCATAAAGTAACTAGATCCGATTTTCAACATAATAATACCTCTGGTGTGCGTGAGTTGTTGGAAAATTCAAACACATGGGTTAACATTTCAGTAGGAACTACATTTCCATCGTAGAAGTGGCCTGGTTCCCGAATTCCCATAACACACCAGTAAAACAGCTCGCCGGACCGACCACGTTATTGCCACAATAACAGGGGAAGGGAAGTTACGATTGCGACAGCTATTCATGAAAAATTAACACAGCAAAACCACAAACAGTTCTTCATTATTTCAAAGTACTATCGAGACTCGGCACGCAACTGTGGCAAAGTGTCATATAACCTAGTAATATAAACTACGCATACTTGGAATTTACACCCTTCGCTAGCGTAATTGATAACCCTTTGCAAACGTAACGTAAGCACGGACATAAACATCCAGAACAAACCGAAACCTGAAGTTATGCAATCGGAAAATAAAATTATCTGTAATATAATACGCAAAGCAACTCATTAATTTTAATTGCAGAGTCTGTTGGTATATCTAAGTTCGATCGAGTTAGCTGTCAAACACCCATAGCACTTTTCTGCTTTCTAATTCGGTTCTATAGGGTTCTGCAATGATTTTTCAGATCTAGAACCACCACGTTTTTGAACTTGTCAAACGCCCAGTATTCGCGCACAGTTTTGCCTGCATATATTGTGTTTAATTCTTTTGCCTTTTATAACTTATCTTTATACACTGGGCAATAAATAAAATAAAAAAATTTATGCTGTTAGTTCTGTTTCTTTTGTGCTCCACTTTTTGGCTCCTTTGACAGTTCAGTTATTTTTTGGATACAGCAGCATACCTTAGCGTCATACTGCCAATGTGGTTCTCCAAAGCAGAAGGTAGGCCTAATTAAGAAGCAGTAATGAACAGAACTGAAATCAGAGACACGTGGATTAGCAGAGATTTAAATTCAACATGAAATGACCTAGGAGACAACAAATATTCAATATTTCGTAATTCCAATGCGCAGGGCCCTGGGGCGGCCACCCCATGCGCCCTGTCCTAGGAATGGCACTTGCATAATCCCCAACAAACGACATCAGAGTTCACAAAACATTTACAGTTACTGTACCTCAAGTCTGCCCAACAAAATACAAATTTCAGCTCGTCCTGCACAAGAATTTGTCCACAGAAGACGAGCCTCTCCGCCTGGCAAGTTAGTTGACGAACATGACCGCGTGCAGAAATGACGGAAAAGGGCGCAAGTGTTTCATTGCACGACTGTGACAATTTCGAACATTATATAGTGTCGGTGGTAGATGACTGAAATATGAGTATAGAGCAATGACGAAATGATAATTACAGGGGAAAACAGAAGTACTCATAGAGAAGCCTGTGTCCTGTGCCACTGTGACCACCACAAATCCCACACAACCTGGCCTGGGATCGAACCCGGGCCTCAATGGTGAGAGGGTGACAACTAAGTAACGACGGACAGGCGGTGCGTTCCGCAGACTATATCCACTGGCAATGTATTTTATCGAAGTAGTTGCAGATGGAGCAGTGTCGGGAATTAGAACCTGCTGCCGTCTACGTCCATAAGATTCTGCAATGCGTCTAATTTCAAAACAGATCTGCATCAACCTACCAAAATTCTGTAGCACAAATCAACTGTAAACCGTTAAAACTGGTTCTGAAGAAATTACTGGTTCAGGATGACGGTTCACATGCGGTACAGCTTCGAAGAAATGATGCGGTTTTGTTCAGAGCCCAGTTTTCTGAGACATCTGATTTATGCTCCTAGCTTCCGAATCAGGGACTAAACAACACTGACAGACTGTTTTATATACACACTTCTGTATTTTGGGAGGTAGAGGGGATGTCAACACTATATGAAATGCATATTTCCATAAATAATTCTCCTTCTACCTTCATCATGCAACTTCAGCATTCCAGGCTGCCTGTAGGATCAAAGTCCAAACTACACAACACATCAAACAGCCAAGTTCAGTATCGGACTGTGTGATTTGTGTTGCTACAATTATACCGGCACCAGATCTTGTGGGCGTGTTGGCAAGGCCGACATCATGCAGCACCTGGGGTAGGGCAGGCAGTGCTCGGTTGCCCGAGTCCAGCAACCCCGACCTCACCCACAGTCCCAGCATCCCGAGCTGGAGGAAATCGATTCCTTCCCTGCCCCACCTAAATACCACACGCTGCTCTACAGAGAAATTTTCGTGCCGAGTCAAGTGAAAACTCGTTGGTCAGAACAGTATTCGCTCCAGAAAATGGTCAGACTGTAGGCTATGGGCTTCAATGCTGTTTTTGTGGCAGTCACATTACAGAAAGAACAGGAAAATCATACATAAGTTACGAATCTCTTAATTTCAGGACAAGAACCTTAACCGTCACCCCAACGAGCATGAAGATCCCATCTTCTCGGATGTGACTGCGTAGTCTGGTAACTAGTCACCAACATTTCCCGAAAAGCTTCTACCGCCTTCTTCATGGTCATCTGAAGAAATCTGCTGCATGTCCACGTTGTTGTCATCTGACTAATGACACCGTTCAGTCTGGTAGGTCATTGCAAAATGTTTCAGAACAATACTCTGCCTTTTATCTTCATATCTACCGTGAAGACGGAGGCAACTGATTCATCCAAAATGTAACTATCTAGCTACCGGAATACACGTCGTCACGTCCGGGAAGTCTGTAGTTCTTATCTTCATACACATCGCCAATAGAATATCAGTTTTCAAATTTTCAGCTCACTTTCCTTTCCATAAAGGAAAGCGGAATGTTGACATCACCATGCTGTGTGAAGCTGAATTTCGACCAGCTGACCGATTTTGAAGAAATGTGCTACAAACGTTAAAACTTTAGAGGATATCGCAGCGCCGCACATTAACATTTCCTACAATCAGTAGCAATAACAACATGGCGGACGCGCGAACTTGTGAAGCGACTGCAACACTACATTCTCTTACCTTCAGGACCTGACACGATGCATGGTAATAGACATTGGAAAAATAGCCAGCCTCGTTTACAGTAGGCTAATACTAACACCATGGCGGTCCGAAAATTTTCTTTAGCTTTCCGTTTGATGGCAATAACTAAAGAAGTATTTCAGCTAGGGACACGAAATTTGGCATGGCGACAGATCTAAAACGTGCCTTTAGATTACGTACAAAGTAATGTCCGTAAGGTGATAATGACACACATGGCGATTGACCGCAACTTCGAAATCATGTCTAACAAATTTAACCTGTACTTAAACAACAAGTCCTTCCCCTCCTCCCCCCCCCAAAAAAACACACACACAAGATAAAAACCAACAGTAATAATACTAACAGATTTTAGAACTATAACTCAATGCAATAAAAAAGCAAACTTTAAGTTCTGCTTGGAACTCACTTTCCAGATACGAAATCAAAATACTGTATTACAATGTATATTAGCAAATAATTTTTATAAAATTTCACAGTAAAATGTGCCCATGATAATGATCCTATGATCTGAACATTCTGCACTGAATGAAATTATGGGACCAGGAGTGCTGTACAGGGATGGTTTTTATGCTTAACATACACAACCATTTGTCTCATAAATTATGCCTATATACCAGCGCATTTCTTGTGCATGTCCTGCGCTGTTTCATGAGGTCATTAACTGCAGTTACAAAACGTCTAAAACTCGGATGTGTTTTAATGCTTCTTTCATTATGTCATTCTAAAGCCCTTTCTAAACTTATACCTTCAGTATTTCCAGTCCTTATGTCGACCTTGCCTCCTTTATCTTCCGTTCCTGGTTTCCTTCTTGAGCTATGAAACGACGAGTTACTGTGTCTGCAATGAAAGAACATCAACGCCAAAGATGCACGGAAAACAGCAAAGAACACACCTTGAAAATAAGTGTACTCCACTGGAGTACAAATTTACAACCCCGTTAAAAATATAACCGTAGGACGTACGGATGTTAAATATATGCTGTATATCCAGCGCAGTGGCCGGAAGAGCAGTCTAATGAGAGGCAAAGCCTATCAGTCATTCACTGATGCCTTCCATGAACTTAAATGTGATTAGAACGGACGCAGATGCTCAGTGTAGCTAAGCAAACGCCAAATTCCCAATGGCTTCCTTCTGGTGGAAGTATATGACACTGAATTTCAAAAAATCTGTCAAACATTTTACGGGATACGTGGGTTAAATCTATGTATGACCTTATGTACAGCAGGTGTTGTAATCGGTCAATATGTCTAAATCCAAAACGGCCAAATAGCCTTACGCAAAGGTGACCTTATGAAATTTCATCCCAAGTTGACCAGTGGTTTGTGCCATACATGGACAAGTGCACTGAGGGCCGTAGGTAAAGCGAATTTCATAATGCGTTAATATGGCTGAAAACTCGGAATTCTCCAACAGCTTTTAATGCAATATGAGGAAAGAGGCTTCAGATGAAACTTTATTGGAAACTATACGCGTAAGATATTCAGATTACATGCTTCTGCCAATTAATTAGCCATCTTCAGGTCTGTTGCAAGAATCGTTGTCTTTGTGAATGCGTATTTCTTAAGACTCAGATGCGTTAATCTGGGTAATTAGAAGTTTACGATACAATAACATAGATCAGATTATTAGAGTATTTAAGCTGTGTCCTGTGTTGGGTGTACGTAACCCTTCACAATTACAAACGACAAAACAATTCCGCAAAAATAAGTCAATTTCCGAAAAGAACCATTTTAAATCCGTCTCGTGGGGCGTATCTTTCTGTTGCAGATTTTCTTATTGTATTCCCCACGCCCTGGGGATGCAAAATGGAATCCAGAATCTCGTAGAATGCGTACACCATCTTCATGTGATCGGGGAACAATCGAATTAATGTCTTATACGAATGGGAGTTTCTCGGTGAATTCACAGACACCTACAGCCTGCGGTCTCCTCTAAATAAATTATTTTAATCTTCAGGATTACTTCCCATTCTGAGCGGCGTTTAGTAAGCCACCCCATCACCTCTGAAGTTTTCTAGAGTCTAGAACCAACTATGGAAGTGATCGGATGGGGCGTAAGTCAAGAGTCGAGAAAGTGAAATGAGGAAGACGCAGAAAGTTAAAGAGAGGGGAACACAATGAAAACGACAAAGGAAAGAGAGAAGACAGAAACTGATAAATAAACAAGGAGGAAAACAGAAAACGTAACAGTTCAAAGACGGGAAAGGGGAAAAACGAAATAAAAATAAACGGAAAGAAAAAGACTCATGATGCCACATAGGTATTCTAGGAATAAAAGAGAAAAAATAAATCCAAAACGTTAATCTGAAATCTTCAGAGCCCACAGCAGCCTGTGGCACTTGCGTAACTGTGGTAGAAACAGATACAGAGCAAGTGCAAGACATAAAAGCGAAGAAAGTGAAAATACTACAATATTCACAACTCATACAGTGTTCATGCAAAGAAAAATAATAATAATAACAATTGTTTACGGGTTGTAAAACCCACTAACTAAGCGTAACAATCCTCTGACCATTACTACGGAATACCTGCAGATCGTAGGAGACAAAAAGCGGGAGGGGTAGAGAAGAGTTGCTAACAGAATTATGCACACTTCAAACAGGAACGTGAAGCAGCGCTCGACAGTAACGATGAAGTGTTGCATTTCGCGTAGGACTTCCAAATTTCTCTTCCTTCCCCAGACCCTGCCAGATCTACTGCCTGCCCCATAATTTATTTTAGCATTTCTCAGCTGATGACTGTAGTTAAGAGCACTGTTATATCGTAAGTGGAAACAACCACACTTTACAACTACACAAGTTTTCGCTTCCTTTTCGCGACAATATTTACTGCTAAATACTTTACACGTGGCTTAACAGGCAAGTCAGTTTACAGTAACTTCCAGTCGCGTTCGCAATCTTACGGAGTACCTATTATCCGCTTGTTCCTCCATCCGTACGCGTGTAAGAAATCCAGAACCACTGAACGGACTACGAAACTTGTAATTTTCGCTTAAATCAAGCTACTGAACAGTAATTTTACACAAAGATCTGCAAGCTAAATATTTTTTAAGGAAAAAATTATTGAAAAAGCTAGTAAGAAATAATTATGTTCTTCTTTCCGTAAGTCTTGGGATTTCGAGAAAATTAAAGAAACGGGATGCTATGTGTAATTACATTCCCGAACTTCTATATTTAACAAGCCAGAGTGGTTTTCCGAGCAGGTGCACAAAGAATACCCACTATCCCACTGCTGACAACAACAAAACCAAGCTTCTTCACACCCGACTGTGCATGTGTGTACGAATATAAACACATATTTCATTTAAATCTGAGAATGTGTTGCTATAACAGCTACTTCAAAAAAATTTAAAATTTGTATTTCAGAGACAATTTAACAAAAGACAACGAAGGCACCACATCTGTCACGCAGTGTGTAGGCCTGTCCATCTTACTGCATCATACTGTGCAAGGAACAACACTGCTTATTGTATTCATCTAGGTGCTAATTTCTATTTGCTAAAGTCTCGTGTGGGTGACGCTGGTGTCTCTTTGAATTTGACAACACACAAACGACTGTGGATACTACAAACCGGCACGTGTAAACGTGTTAGTAAGAATCACATCTGCAGACTGTTATGTGTGTGGGCGCTGCACATTGCGAGACTGACATGGTACTGATTCCTGTAAATCCCACTGATGTTTTACTGGTCCGTGAATAAAATGGGTTGGGAACTAGTGTTCTGTCCAATAAATACTAGCAGGCCTGTTATTTAAAGTGGGCAGAGGCGAAGTAAGCGCAAAGCTAACGAGTCACACGATAAGTTTAAGAATGCGTAACTTGTTACCCGAATGCCGAGCAGCTGATGCAGCAGAAACATTAAGCTCATGTTCAGGTCAGTATACGATGTGGATCTTGGACGATTTACCAACTCTCCTGACTTCCGAACTTCTCCGCAGCTGCTCCAGGCGAGTACCACCACAGGCCCAAATACGTTGACAGACAATGTCGCAATCCTTACGTACTGGCCATTCACAGTCACCTTCCAATGTAATTCGCCGCTAATCCTGCACCGTACGTGCTGGGGTAACGAGCGGTGACGGGAGAATCTTTTAAGCCGCAGGTGCCCGGTTCGAATTTCGGCCCGACCATCGGCTATCCTGACTGAGGTTTCTCAAGGCGCCCTTCCGTCCCTCCAGGCAAATTCCGAGATAGTGCCTCGATTAGGTTACGGTCGGTTCTTTTCAAATAACTTCCAATTCTTCATCCATCCATCATCTTACCCTTCTACTCTACACAGTTTAATTTACTAACAGTGTCGCAAAATACACCACAAAAATAGATCGTATGATGCAGACGCGTACCTCGTGTCTTTCTGACAAAGGTCTTAGAACGCCCGCAATTTCAACTGCAAAAGACATCAGTCAGTGACCGCCATTTTAAACGGTAGGCGTGATGGTAAAGTAATGGCGGCACGTGTCCTATGCGTCAATGCTTCAACTTTCTGTGCTTAATGTTCACAGGGAAATTACAATGACGCACACACAGCATAAACATAACACCTCACAGAACGTATACGATAATGGAAAGAAGTATGATGTATATTCTTGTTGGAAGTAAAAAATTGACTAGGTTCGGTGAGTCATTACTGGGCGAAGGAAACGCAGCAAAGAATTGAAGACAGATAAAATGAGAGTGGAAACCAAATAGAAATATAAAGCGTAAGAAAATGGAGCGATATAGAAGAATAAAAGTAAGAAACGGAAACAGAGAAAAGGGCGACAAAGATGCGTAAAAATTAATGAAAACCTTGACGAAAGAATGAAAGACTCTTAACAGAAGCAGAGAGAAGTTAAAGGCACAACGAAAGGTGGAAGATATGTAATGTACAGCACTGCACACAAGTAATGCATTATGTACACATTTAACTCCTACACTGAAAGCTATCCGGCAGAACTGTCTGTCACAAAGCGTTTCTCTTAAACATATAATACACTGGTATATGTTATACCTCACGTATGATCACGAATGTTCTAATTACGCATTGCTAATCCACTAAGGGCCCAAACGTCACGGTCCCAACAGGAAGGCAACGCTAGAGCAAGTAACCGCGTACCATACAGCATTAATATTAAAGGTAATGTGAAGCCGAGACGCCGGTTGGTTGCTTTATATAAAGCACATTATAGCCAGAACATTCGCGTCGCTGCAGCACGTCAACGGGCATCCAGGGGACACTGAATAAAAACATGAAAACCAAACGTCAGAATAACCTTTGTACCTGACGCGTTAGACCGTCAGTCCACTGGAAGGCTTAGTTTATTGGAAACCGTAGGCTGGTCATAGCATAAGTGATCCCTCCTTTCTTCCTTACTCTCCTTCGAAAGCAGACTAGCTTACGCGTGGAGAAGGAACAATGTCACCATCAAGGACAGTGGCGACTCATCCAATGGACCAACATACGGATTTCCTGGAAGCTAAAAATATCGGATTTGAGAAAGCGGGACAGAATATATATATATATATTCCCGGTCTTAAAGGAAATGATCTTCCACGAAGAGTCTTACATCAGTATCTTTCGCAATCACGAGTCCGGAATTCATGCATGGTGTGAACAAAAAACTGGCCCCAGTTACTTGCCAGCATCAGTCAGTTATACATAGAAACGCCGTTCCAATTCGGATCTGTCCATCTCCTTTAACTGCAAGTTAGTAACTGCGCAATATGGTGTATCGATCCAAAACCTCCTCGCAGAGGTCAACCCTATCCTATCCCAGGCACAGCGAAGCTGCAACAAGAACCCGTGGCACCCTCATAAAACCAAACACTGGGGGTGGACACGTGCGAGCGAAACCTTTTATATTGTAAGTTCTTAAACAGATTTATCACAGCAATAAAAATATACACTGGTATACGGTAAAGGTTCGATACATACTCAGTCTCTCCCATAATAGGCTTCAGCCACACAACAACAACAACAACACTATTATTATTACTATTTAATGCTTTTTATACTGCTTTCCGTAACTTGCTTATTCAGTAACTTTGGGTTTTCCTCTGGTTATGCCAGTTGATTCTATACCTGACCAATAGTCCCTTTCACATGCTGTCGTTCCACACGGATTCACTTCAGAAACATTGCCTTTGAGTACTCGCAGATTCATCAACAATATATATGATTTTCCTAATGATTCAAACAACGTTTCGTCTGCCGATGACTTGTTGAAATTTTGTGACCGTGTTTGGCAAATTATATGACACTCACGACAGGTAACGCTATGACTGCGGATTCAAGTGAAAAAGCGTCGTTGGGTCAATAGCTCCCAGCGGCTCGAAAGACTGTGCTGCTTTCATCTTCAGGGTCAAGCAGTTAAGTCACTCTTCCTAGACTGCTTTACCCAGAAGATAAAAGCACTACCATCCTCCGAAACGCCTGGAACTACTCACTCACTGACACAACTTCGTTTCCCCGAAGACAGGAATCTTCAAGAACACTGCTGTGTGAATCTCTGATCTCGCCCTGATCACACCGTTTACTTGTAAACTATCCGTAGTATACTGAATGAACTACACGTGGTTTCATAATTTTGCTGTCTCGTTCCCGGCCCATCAAATGTCTCGGAATGCTACGGGACTGCAAGCTGTTTTCACCGTCATTCCGACAATATTCTGTCTCAAACAGCACGAAATTATTGAATGAACACTAACCTCGAGGCACAGAACCCCCAAAGTGGGTGTAACTTCATTTCAACATCGGGACAAAGAACTCCCACACGTTCAACAACGCCACCCTCATCAGTCTGTTAGGTGACACAGAATGCCCGCACCATCGAGCAGGTGTGAAAACACACCTGACTTCTGGTTGTCTTTGTGAAATTCGGCACTCAGATCAACTTTCGCCAGTTGCGTTGCTTGTTTACTGGGTATAATGCCTGCGATTTATCATGCGGGGATGTCTGGGCCTACATTTTGGTGTTTCATATCTTTAATTTTTAACGCTTCATGACTCTGGACGACAAAGAGATGAAACTAAGAACTTTGACTTCAGTCTTCTTACGAGTCTTTTAAAATGCTCGCTTTTAAACTGACGTGCACTTTTTATGGCGTTCTAATTTTACCCGCAAGGCAGTTTGAACGTCAGATGACGTTAACTTGGACTGTTTTATGGAGTAAAGTGCGCAGGCAAAACTACACAATAAGGCAGCTGATAGAAAATTTTGTTATTCATACCGTGCATTTTCTTACACTTACTATATCAACCAACCCATGCACTGCATAAAATACATTCCTGATATATTCTAAAGAACCCCTACATGTTTAAGCACCGAGGTGCCATCATCAGTGGGCCGTTCACTACAAAGGAATGTAGACCCAACCCACCAGTCTAGCTATTATGTCGCCTTTACAGACGTGATTAAAAAACTAAACGTTAAAATTCAGGAATATATAAAATTAATAACCATAAATTTACAAAGTTTTAATATTAACAGTATTAAAAGTATCAAAAATAAGACGTTCCAGATATTTCAGTTGTTTACAACTGTATGGATCAAGCATACAAACATCTACGTAGATCGTATGTAGAGCTCTCGTCCTGGTGGAGCGTTTGCAGTGTATTTGGCGGGCGGTGATATATACTCAGTAAACATCACCACTTCAAAGGTCAACCTTAACCCTTGAAGACGGGACCGACAGGTTGTCCCGAAACGTCGGAAACAAACTACCAATCAATGCTACGTAAAATCCCACAAGATCGAAGATCTCATTTACAGTGCAGCGGAAGCCTGAAATCACGCACACAATCAAGACACACATTTTATGTTCAGTACGTTTTCTGAAAATCGTGCCTTTTATGAGATAAGGTGGGAAAGTATGCTACAGCCGGACAGGCCACGGATGACAATATAATACGGCGTATGCGCTTTGCATGCTGGACAACTAAGGCTACAGACACACACTGAGAATATGTAATACTTATTGCTTTTTAACGGCAATAATGGTTACGCGAACGCGCCTCAGTGTTACGTTATACGTAAGTTGCCCGTCTTGTTGTTTCCTCTTGCCTTCTGTATTTCTCCCATCGTCTTTGTTTTTAGTAAAATGGAAGTATAACGGATTGCAGAAAAATATATGATATAAATAAATCCATACAATACAATAACGCAGAAAAAATGCGCTATCCATATAAATATCCCGCACGGATACATCTCTTAACTTCTTGGTGTGAAACTTCGCGATTTACTCGTCAATAAGGGTCGCAAAGCTATCCGACGCATTGCCCAGGAGGCCAGCTTCTCATGGCGGAAGCCAGGGCTCACCTCAGGGCAGTTCATGTGGGATTTGTGGGGGACAGGTAGAACTGGAACAGGCTGGCCTCAGAGTATTTATGTCTTCCCCTCTCAACTCTGATTCCACCACAGCTTCATATCCATTCGCCTGTCATCCGGGTAATGGACAACGGGCCCATTAGACTGAAGTATAATGCCCTGGGTTGGACGTGTAACTGTCATCGAAAAGAAGAAATATCATACGCCTACAGAACTTGGAGAAGTAAACTACGGGAAAGAAAACAGAAGATACAGAACAATATCAACATGACTTAAAACGTAAGAACATAAAACGTAAGAAAAATACAGATGGAATTATCTTACTAACTACAGCGGTCTGAATCTTCAGACTCTGTGATCAGTGCTGGTCGTTCCCGACAAAAATAGCATCCCATACGAAATAATTATCGCCATGTGGGTATGAAAACTGTCTCAAAGGTGACAGCCCGACCAGCATTTAATTTGCGCTTAACGTGGGGCAGGAATATGGACATGACGCTGTAGCAGGCATATTCATGAGCGTCACTTGGCTAATAACATTTGGGGGAGGGGAAAAAAGTGACTATGGGTATTAGGAACTTTATTCAGCAAAGGAGTCAAATTTGAAAGAGGGGAAAATTGGCCCTATAAGATGCAAGTTTTTCATTTTCTTTTTTCTGTCTATTTTTTATTTGCCACTATTCAATTCAGTAACCAAAAAAAAATATATTCCTATGTTGAAAAAATATTGGGGGCATTCCGCCCTTGCCTCCACCCCCAAATTACGCCCATGGGCATATTGACAGCATACACAAATCATGAGGAAGACAAACCATTGAAACTCTCGCCTGAAAATGCTCCGAACTATAACTAACATGTTCGCGCTCCAGTCTGTAAGGCGATCATTATGAATAACCACCACGATCGCCGTACCATCACACATATAGATGTGATGGTAATGAGAATGTTTCGTCTTATAGAATTACTGTCGTTCTCAGATGCATGACGTGTACGCGGTTAGGGCACAGTCAACATGGGAACTATAATGCATAAACGTCGAACTAAAACCTCTCCTTCATGGGCTTACATATCCTATCGCCACATCAAACCTATCTGCACACTCGCAGACTGCAATTTATCCACTCAGCTCTCTTTAGCCGAAAGGTAGTTTACCCACCTTTAGCACACGACTTCCTACTGCAGCATCCTCATACTGTAACTGTCTCATGGACAAATCTGGTCAGAAACAAGACAAAATAAAAATACATTCTCTGAAGCGGTTGTATCGTTCATTGCATTCCTTGCTATCCTTAAATGCCTTGGTATTTCTTTCACTACGAAAATAACTGCCATTGAGACGGACGGTATCAAGGACGCACAGCGACCAACCACAAGTCTACTCCACGTTACTGGATCTCAGGGTTTAAGAAAACAAGACACGCCGTTTATGTATCACGTAACACTGTGGCGCGTTCACTAACAGCGTGATACAATTTCACTCGCAGACAGTGCTTTTACGGCGATATCATGTCGTCGACCACAATAAAACGTACTTAAGTCTTCAACTGAAGTGTCCAACATTTTTGCCCGATTTTAACCCCATGTGGAGTTCCCGACAGAATGTCATGAAGTCCCCAATATAGAGTTCCACACAGTCTGTCCAGTGGGAACCGCGCAGATACATGCAGACAGACGGATGGACATGACGAAGCCAAAAGGCGCTTTTCGCGAGTATGCGAAGACACCCAAAAGCAATACCAAAAATGTAAGTACGGATCTGCTTCAAATGGACAGTGCTGTATAAAGGTTGTAAATTACAATTCTCAGGGCTCCACTTCCACATAAAGAAAACGTTTATCGGCCTCTGGAACCAGACGGGTTCCTACCCTTGCAATGTTCAATCACTAAGTTCAAAAATTCGGAGATCTCCTGACTCAAAAAAGTTGTGGGTAAAACTCATAACGTCTACTCCCACACAAAGGCTTAAATTTACAATTTAAAAAGGAAAAAAAATGAATTACAAATTTAGTGATAATTGCATATGTATGTGTCTGTGCAGAATGTCTGCTAGCCGGGTAGAGTGTATCGGGGCAAAACATTTGAAGTCTGAGACCGTAAAGTTAGTCGCAGACACTGAATACAGCTCGGTTGCATTCTTAAGCTACATAGAGGTATAATTACAATTAATATAACCTTGTACGTTTTCCATAAGGCCTATTTCAAGCACACCACGGCATCACCCGACTTACTACGGTCCTCCATGGCTTTCTTCAGCACATGCAGACCAGCGCTGATATGGGACGTTAGACCTTAAAATCAATAGCCCTTTCATAAACCTTGGAACGAAGAAACCGTTAAATAGACAAAGACACAGTGGTATTATTATACAGAGCTGTATATATCACATGCAGACAAAGATGCGGCGTCTTTAAGAAACAAAAATTAATCAATCTCAGGGGGTGACCAGTTATGGTACAAGCTTCCATTCACACAGGAGTACCTTGACTGGAAAGCTGGGAATTGTGAGCCCTGCTGCAAAGTGAACACATGAAGGTCAATTATGGCACGAATTCGTCACCGAGTGACGTCAGTTCGCGGCCAAGGCTAAATACACTACATGCCGCGTGCAAGTTGAAGCTAAAGAAAACCGTTTTCTTCTTACAAATGCATTAACACGCGAGAACGCCGCTGTGGGGGGAGGGGGTACCTGAAATATCCGAAATTGAAAAGAAACGAAAGATGAAAACTATGTATCTACAAGCATAAAGGCAGCAATGCCAATACGAAAAGGTAACAAATTCACTAATAATTACGTCCTCATCGGGGAAGTCAAAGTGAACACTCTGCCCATATGTCCGTCCGTGAGGCAGAACCAAGGGAGGCGTCTGCAAGACAGATTTGCATAACATTTTAAATTGAGATTTCTAATTATAATGCATCACTGAAGTGATTTCATCATTTAAATGGAGAGAGTAAATACTCTTACGGTTCAGAACGCGAAAGAAAGGCACACGTGAATGCAAGGTTGAGTGCCTGAAAAGAATATACGTAGATGCAATGCAACTTTGTGTGAAATTGGGCTGCGATGAAATGGGAAACCCCGATGATTAGTATCTCGGCTGTAGTTAAGGGCTCCTATTTATTCAGTGTACTCAAAGCTGGTATCACAGAATATATTAGAGAAGGAAATGCGCACTGCTGTAGCTGGGAAGCAAACGAACCTGATCTCAGTTATTGCTGATAATTTAGCAGTAGGTCATTTTACAGTTTAAATGCCTTACAAAATAGCACTGATTAGACAGGGACATTTTGCACCAAGGGTAATTTAAAATGCGACCTCAAGAACACTAAATTTAGGGTGTTCGAAAGAAAGGCTGAAAGCTGAAGAACTGTCAATGCTGGTACATGTAAGGTAACGAACTTGAAGTACTGAATGCACTGACGTACAGAGTACAGAGTTTGAAGGCACGGGGCAATGGAAGAAGCAAAAATCTAGTGTTACAGCAAAAGGTAATCATCGCAGGAGTGGTAAGTGCTAGCAAAAGCGCCAAACATGGAGGTAAGAATCTTAGAAAACACATGAAATGATAACAATCGAGACTGTTATGTGGAATGGAATTATGGGGTTGGGAAATAAATCATGATTTTCAGGGAAGATTCTGTATTAAAGTGTTATGGTTCCCAGAAGCGCGGCTAATGGAGCAGTAGAATGCGAGATTGGTAGAGAAAGTATTGGGGGGGGGGGCGGTGGTTACGACGTTATATCTAGTAAAACTTTGGCGTAGGATTATGCAGATGGGGCCGGAAAGACTCGCTAGAAGATGTTACGTGTTGCACGTAGGAAATCTGAAATCGAAAAGTTGCGTAGTAAACTTAAGAGGGGAATTAGGCAAACTTGCATTTGGATACATCTGACAGAATACGCAGGAAACGGACGTAACTACAAGGTGCCAAATTATTAAAAATAGATGGAAAGACATACAAAGGCAGAAGAATTTAGCAAAAACAAGACAGAAACGTCTTTAGTTTGATAATGAGGTGGGGGGGAGGGGGGAGGGACCGGGGACGATTCGAAGGAAACGAGTACATACCCTGCTGCAATGTGGAGGACACAACTTGACTAGCATGGTTCAGATACAAGGAATTTGGAAATTGAGGGGCCTGAGGAAAGAAGTGGAACGGGGAAGATGCGCCTTATGTGGGAGGGTGAAAATAATATTCAAATACTTTGAGATGCAGGGAAACGCAATGAGGGAGAGAAGAATCTTTTTAACGGCAGGTGGCTAAATATAAAAGAGCGGACAGCATACAAGAAATTAATTCATTGACTAAGATAATAGGACTGAGAAATCGAGGTACATTTTTATGTCACATACAATGCAAGTGGGAAAGCCAAACGAAGACACTAGCACAAAGGCAATAGAAAGAGAATGAAGGACTACTGTAAGAGAAGCTGATCCCTTAATGGTATATTATAAATGATCAAGATCATAAGACAATGCAAGAGATTTATTATTATGCTAATGTCGATTCTAAAATAACTACGCCCGTAACACTAACAATCAATAAACTAACAAACAACGTTTAAAAGAGACATTAAAGAAGCTATGCACAAAACATAAGTATACACAATATAAGACCTACAGGAAGTGTAACTAGCTACGTACAAATGGATACACAAAGAATGCAATAAACATCCAAGTCCTGTCATAAGTCATGAGACCCTCCCATTTGTATATTCGAAAGATTTGGCCGTTTCCTGTCCCATGAGAAGGTCATGAACTTCTTGATGTCAATGTGCGGGCTAATTTCTTTGGAATCTCTCCAACAGGCTAGAAAGTGTGAAGTGAAGGGCTCACATTTCGTGCATAGTAACCGCCTTCATGCTCTGCATTTCGTATCTTCATGTCCCCCACTCTATCACTCGGCACTACTTACGGCTCGATTCGGCTACTCGACTCCTTCCCCCACCTCCTGCTGATTCCGTCAAATTTTAAAATGTCGAGGCCCGAACTCGACTCACTCAGCTGAGTGCGGTCCGCACCCACCGACGAGTTTCACTTGCCCCCTGTACACGCAAGTTTACTTCGCAACAGACTGTAGTCAGCCACCATGTCACAAGAACGCCACATGCTTCGGAGGCGGCCTCCGGAAAAGGTCTTCGCTGGTACTTTTATCAAAGGAACATTTCTCATATGTTGTTCGCGATTTCGTCGATGTCTCATTTTCTGTCTTAACAGCTTCCTCAGAATAGTGACCAACGGGAAGGACTGCCGCTGCTGACAGAAGATCCACGCAGTTGAGTCCTATGGACGCTGGTGATGCAGAACGCGCTGAGGCTGTGATGACGGATACACAACAATTTTAAAATCACAACAAAACTCTGTATAAGTCAACGCTTCAATCTCAGCACACACTCGAGAGTTCCTAAAGCAACGTCTTGGTGTGTTCCCGTTGTTCGTGATCCGATCTTGCGGGGTCGAAACATCACAAGAAACCATACCGGTTTCGGACTCTACCCGCTACGGTTTTCTGTGGTTTCCACCGCGTTCACTTCCTGAAACCTAGCCTGTAGGACGGAGCCTAGTGAGGGCCTACAGGATAGATAGGCCGCACAGA
Organism: Coptotermes formosanus; assembly: GCA_013340265.1. NCBI lineage: Eukaryota > Metazoa > Arthropoda > Insecta > Blattodea > Rhinotermitidae > Coptotermes > Coptotermes formosanus. Next base: position 154,028 of record BLKM01011269.1, on the reverse strand, counting down.
AACATGGAGGAGTTCTGTTTTCCACGAACTCGGTATGTTAGTCACGTAGAACTGGTAGATAACCTAACAGTCGCCTCTTTGGAAGTATGAAAGCTGCACTATTCCCTCCCATTCCAGGCGCACTGACACACAGAATGTATTCTTACAAGAGCTGAGCTACTCAGTCTTCCATTGCGTCCTTCGTCCAATTCTTAGAATGTCTTTCTTGTAGGCGAACACGTGGAGAGTTGCAGGAAAATGTATCGGGACGATTTCCGTTCCAACTGGAAAGGGGGGAGGGCAATTTCCTGATCCAGTCACTTCGCACTTTTCTGTAGAGATGAGATGTAATATACTGAAACTGTTACAACAAACTCTCAACATTCTGCGCGCGGTTTCATTCAAATGTGGGGCGTTGCACACAACCTGAAACGTGGATCAAGCTTCAGAAACATGCCGTAAATTGCCACACACACACACACACACACACACATTGTGGAAATTCTGTAACACATTCCGAAAGTTTTTATAAAAATTCGACAAAATGACTCAAATTCCTGCAACATTAAGATCTGCCTGATGAAGCACAGCAGTCCTAATATGCACGACCATTCAATTAAGTGATCTTGGAGGAGAGGGACTAATACCAGAAACTGTGTAGCGCGAACAGAAAACTAACAGAGCAGAAACACGTACTGGGCAAAAGCACCTACTGGGCGTTATAAATGCACAACTACAAACACGAGCACCTTATCAAGCATTACACATTCAGATGAATTCCAAAGATAAAGGATTAAGATATGTCAATATACATTTATTTTTACTTTTAGAGGAGCTTTGCTTACTGTCCTCGTGGGGGTACAGCACGCTCACATGAACGCTGATAAAACACTGTTGTCATAACACCGCTAACAACAAAGGGCGCCAAAAGTCTGTTTTCACTGATAAATTACTATAGATACAGGGTCCACACAGTAAATTTCGTCAAGACTGATGACCTGTTACGTACATTCGGACAAACAGACACACGTAGGTTGGTGTTCTGTTCTTTGTTTTCCCAAGAAATTTAAGTCGTGTTTTCGTTGCGCGACAGATTTTCACAGTCGTTGGGAGGGGGGAGGGGCCGTGGCGACACGGGTGATTGGCGGTAACGAAAAACGCACTCAAAGCATCAATGTTATGTTGCTTTATATGGGTTTGACACTTCGTTTCTCACAGCGAAGGAGGGCCCTACATAGAACGAGACCGCGAACAGAACGACTTACAAGACAGGAAATAAGAAGCTGAATAAAATTGCAGTGCGTAACTTCGTACTTGTTTTCTTCTTCACATATAATTACGGAGTACCAACTGAAAGCGGATCAAATGGACAGAACATGTAGCACGTACGTAAACGTAAAAGCATGCAAACTAGTCTGAACACCTGAAGACAGAAACTGGTTTGGTGATGTATGTGTGGATGACAGAATAATAACACCACGTGGATTAAGTTTGTAAAGCAATGTTTAATATACGTATCACCTGCTGCAACACTGAGAGACACATAGTGTAGAGGCGTGTTTAGCCTGGCAACCACCACAAACTGTTATTTCCCTGTACATGCCCTGCAAATATACACCGATTCTATTCAACTCAAATAGCCAGTACCTTACCTCTTAAAGGGTTTGGGGATTTCAAAATAGGAGGACAAAAATTGGCACTGTGAAATATGTAGATGACCTTGTGCTACTGGCTAAGGAAGAAACGGTACTAGTGCGCATGATCGATAAACTAACTGAAACTGAAAGATGCTACGGAATGGAAATGAAACTAACTGAAATTGAAAGATGCTACGGAATGGAAATGAAACTAATTGAAATTGAAAGATGATAGGGAATGGAAATGAATGTGGAAGAAATTAAGGCAATGAGAATCCGAAGGCAACCCCCCTCCCCCAGTACGGATTATGATAGATCGAAAAAACGGAAGAATTTGGAATATTTCAACTATTTGGATAGCATGATAAATGACGCAAGACGTACACGTGAACTTAAATCCAGGATTGCCGTGGCAGAAGCAGCATTCAACAAGACGAAAACTCTTTTGACCAGCAAAGTGGACTTTACTAGTGCCTTCCTTAAAATTAAGGAAGGCACTAGTAAAGTGCTATGTTAGAAGCACAGCTTTGTATGTTGCCAAAATATGGACACTTCGGTAAGTAGAGCAAAAATACCTGGATAGTGTTGAAATGTGGTGCTGGTGAAGGATAAAGAAGGTCCGTTGGACAGACTGTGTGAGAAATGGAGTATTACATGTAGTCAAGGAGAAGAGGAATATCCTACACGCAGTAAAAAGAAGGAAGCCTAACTGGATTGGGCACACCTTGCCTAGGAACTGCCTTCTAAAACACTTTATTGAAGGAAACATAGAAGCACAGAAGTCGCGGGAATACGAGGAAGAAAACGTAAGCAACTGCTGGATGACCCTAAGGCCTCTTTCACACTATACGGTTTCTGTCGTACGAGTTTTGGTCGTACGAGTGCGACCGGACGACTACTGCTCAGACGGCTTTTCGTCGGATAAGAACGACGTGGTTCTCCTCATTTAGAAGCATCCCTTCATCGAGGATGGATCGAAATTTTCTCATTAGTCTAATGTTTTTTTACAAGCGTCTTCGGCGACAGCGCAAACGTTTTCATTGGGTTCATCCCATTAACACCAAAAGGTTACAATTCGGCGTGTTTTAAACATTATTTACTGAACTACAAGAGGACAAAAATAAATTTTGTAATTATTTTCGGATGTCGACAGCTGCGTTTGATGAACTGTCCAGCCGACTACAAGAAAGCCTTCAGCGTCAAAACACCAAGATAAGGAACTGTGTGCCACCAATGGAAATGTTGGCGATAACAATCAGGTGAAGTTCATTCAGAAATTTAATTAACGTTTTATCAATCAATAAATAAATCAATCAAAGGCATCAGAAATGAAACAGCATGTAGAAAAACACATTTAATTCCAAACAAAAGATTATACAAATAAGTAATAAGTTGTAGCCATAGTTCAAATCTTTGTTACAAAAATTAAAAGCTGAAATCAATGCTGGTTTCGGAGTTATTTGAAGGAGATGGCGACCCTGATGTGTCTTCGTTAATTGCAAGGGAAAACACAGACGGTTGTTGGCTATAATGATTAGAAAACTGAGTTGCCGGCTCTGAATAGTGCATGTTCTCTGAGTATGAATTGTTAGACTCGGTTGTAAAAAAGTATAAGTTCCTCCTGATTCCTGACAAAAAGACGTATCGTGTAACCCATGTGACATTACTTGTGAACGCCGTTTCTTATTACATCCAATCTTTGAAATCAATTGCAAAACTCCCATCTGAAGTCAAGCAGATCATGTTCATCGAAACTTTTGAGATACGGTACTATACGTGCAGAAAACGACATGTTGCTGCCTGGATTATTTCCGGCTTGCAATGCCTGTATCATCATGTGCTGCACTTCCTCATGCTTCTTCCTTTTGTAGGAGGCCTGATCACTTCACTTTTCACTTGAGTTCGCACTTGCTGTTTCCCGTTCATTGCTTTCTGTTTCTTCAATAACTGACGATAAGCTGTCTTCCGTACTGCTTCCTCTTGTTAACTTTTGAAGAAAACGTAGTTTGTCACTATAAATATATTTTCCAATTTTTACTGAGCCTGCTCCAGAATGTGTGACCTCTTTCAGTTTCTTACAAGATCTCATGTAACAATCTCTAACATTAGGCCACCTTGTGTTACACAATTACGTTCGCAACAGATGTGGGTACACTTTTGAAGATACTCTGACAATAACAAGCCTCGAAGATTTGCCACACGAGCCTACATCACGTGGTGGATTAGCGGCAAACAATATTAGGAAGGTTTTATCTGATTATTTAGATAATGCGACAAGCACAGCGGCTGCCGGACGACTGTTTAGTCGGAGCGTGTGTAAGGTGCCATTCCTCCCACCATTCCACAGACAAGTCGACCAGGCAAACTGCTGGATTCGACAGTCGGACTTTGTAGTGAGGACATCCGACTGTTACACGAGTGGGGCACGACTTTTGATCGGATGACTGAACAGTCGGATCGTGTGAAAGACGCTATACCTCCTTGTGTATTAGCAGACACCCGACAAAAACTCGTACGACAGAAACCGTATGGTGTGAAAGAGGCCTAAGGAAACGACAGGATACCGGAAATTTGAAAGAGGACGCACTAGATCGCAATCTGTGCAGAACTCGCGTTGGAAGAGGCTATGGACCTGTTGTAAGAAGGACTACAGAATGATGACATACTTATCAACTGGTCTTTGGAATGCAGACTGCGTTTACTATGAAGTAACATCACAAGTTTTAATTGTTTTTAACTGAAACGCGTGATTCAAACGTTAGGGAATAGAATAGTGTAAAATGGACTCGTTAGGCACAGGACAGGGGGCAGTCGCGGGTTCTTGCAAACAGTGAACATTAGGGTACAAGAAAAATAGGATATCTCTAGACCAGCCGAGCAACTATTAGATTCTCATGAAGTGTTCTGTTTCTTGATGTTAACTGATTAAATATCCACGCTGTGAGACTGACTCGAATCGGGAACACAACGATCGGTCAGACTTAGTGTACGTACCAAATGGACCGTCGCACGGCGCCAATGTGACGTTAGTTCCTACGTGATCCAGACAACAGGCCTACTTGCGAGCACTCAGCCACTCTCTTTTGACCTTGCAGCTCTTCTATTGTCTCAAATTAGACGATACCGTACCTTGACCCGCTATACCCGACCTTCGTGTTTCACGCTTGGTTCCGTTTGTAAAATGCTATGAAGCTGCGAATTAAGTCTCCCTAGAACAAGAATGTAAAGACGCGTGATTTTTCATCTCACTGACCTTGACGTTCATTTACTGCAAACACAATCTACTGTTACAAAGCCAATAACATCACACTACTACCCGCTAGTCAGAAATTATAATTATATCCCGCTAAAATACACCACATCGAAAACTAAATCAAATAAAAAGAACAAAGGCAATAAGGAAGAAAAAAGGGGGGGGGGGGGAGGAAAGGAAACGACGAACATTTGTAATCTTAAGGAGATATGCTGGTCTTGGTTGTGGTGAACTTGAACAAGCATTTCTGTAAATCTTCTGCGAACCTTTCTGAGAAAAATATTGTAACTCGATATTAAGAAAAGCTGCATCAAGTAACATAGACGCCGCTCTTCGTTTCTAAAACTTTACGTTGCAGTCCTGAGTTCACTTCCCAGTACTAGATGTATAAACGGATCTCTATTCCTCCCCATGACAGCACAGAGCACGCTGCCTCAAGCCGAAACACTGCAGACTTATTCCGAATGTGCCCGATTCAAATCTCGGCCACGATCAATTACCCACACCGAAATTTTCAGTTCCGAAACCTCTGCAGGCAACCACCGGAACAGACACTTCCCTGCTTCCCGTTTCCCGTTTCCGCTACAAGCAGAAACTGTCCTTCTCCTAGATACTCTTCGGATTCTACCCTGGTGTGCAGAGACGTCGACAATTTACGAAACAACTTACCGAAAAACAGGTTCTGCATTCACTTGATACAAAATTCACACGTAGTGATTTGTTTCTTTTTACTCATCCGTATTTGTTACTGACTGAGTACGTTTATGGGTGCATATGCCACTGACGTTTAGTTGTTTACACGCAGTGTGATTTCTGAAACGGCACGTGCATAAGGAGGAGTTCGACTGTAGGTTCATGGAAAGCTTTGAGGCTGTTCAGGTAGCACTTAATTTGTTTGACTTCCTTGTTACACATGCTGTTTGTATTCCCTTTATTTTGTTTTGTTTTTGTATATGTGTATTAGTGCAGTTAAGCCAGCACTCACTCACTGAATTACCGAACCGAACGATTATTATTATTATTATTATTATTATTATTATTATGCAGCTAACTCGTTTGTTTTCTCAAACACCAACAAACATAACAACATCATTACAGTCGTTCTAGGCGCACTCGCAATAGAAATGCGAAAAGCAGCTATTAACTTTGTTATGTCTGTCCGTCCGTCCGCATAGAACAATCGGCTTCCACTGGATGAATTTTCGTGAAATTTTACACTAACAACATTTTTACCAAACTCTGTTGATAAAATTCACGTTTGGTTAAAGTCGTACAAAAATAACAGGCGCCTGCACACATTTAGGGGAATTTTGTGTAAAACGGCCACCCTAAGGTAAACTGGAGTTCGGTTGTTTTTAATGGCATAAACTGAACAGTAGTGGATGCAGGGATTATTAGGGAAAATGGCATAGTTTTTTATATGTTCTTTAAAAATTCTGTTCATCTGAAATTTGAGATTTTCTGAAACCTTACAAAATGGCAGTTTTACCCAGCCCCCTGGATAAAACGGACCGCTATATTTTCTGTTAAAGAAACGGAACGTAATTAAGAGAATCTAATGAACAAATGCAACGATATAAATGTTATCACTACATGTGTTAGCTCACTGTCAGGTCATTACTCCGTAATTATGGCACGTGTTACATTAATTACATTCAAAATGAAAATCTGACAAAGACGATGCACATATCTTACAGAAAGCATCGAAAAAGTGTTAGTCACACAGAAATGTGTTCCTTAGTACAAGCACGTCCACTCTCCGTGCATGATCTCACTGCACTAATGCACGTGTCGTGAGCTCCAAACCCGGCCAGTGGCGTCATTAGTTAAAGAATACAAGTAAATGGCCGTCTTATCCGTAGCGGAAGGAGGGGGGGGGCGTTTTACACACTACACCACCCCAACGTAGTTGGTCGTCATGATGGGGACCGTTCTCTGTGCGGTACGAGATGAAGCCAAACAGTTAACCATCTAAACAACATTCCAGCATGGCCCACTCTAAGTCTCTTTAAGTACAGAATAGCTGTGGAGAGTGTTTCTAAGGTAAGGAGTAAACTTCTCAGGAAAATAAGGGGGGCGAAAGGGCCACAAGTGCTACGACCTATGTATACAGTACTTCCTAACTTCTTCTTATTCCTTTATATGGTTCTGAAATACGGCCTCTTACGTCCACGTAACGACATAAATTACAAGATCTTCAAAACAAAGTGCTCAGCGCTATGTTACACGTACCAAAGTACACGACAGTAAATGGGCAGTTTAGTAGGCCTACTGCATAAACAAACTAGACAACGAAAGCCTACAGCCATGTGACAAACAGCTCGTTTGTGGGAGAAAACTGAATAAAGCTACAGCTATGACGAAGATATATGTTAGAAGCCGATAGCTTGACAGATCGAGGCGGAGATGTGAAGATATAATTAAGATGGGTATTTAGGAAAAGTGTTATGAGGAACGAACTTGCTCAGGGTCATGGCAGTGTCAGGTTTCGGTAGAGTGATCCTGCAGGTTGTACTCCACGACAGCGACTGGCAGACAAACAAGATGTGCATTTCAAATAAATAAATATGACTACAGATATATACGGTAAAATCTAAACAATATAAATTAAAGGCTTAGAGGGAACAATACAAAACGCACTGTTCAGAACGTTCGAATAGGTATGTACGGAACAGAAAATTAACCATAACCAATGAAGACAGGGAAGAAAAATCCTCAAGGAGGCCTACAAAAAGCTGGGAAGAGGGAAGGAAAGACATTGTGGGGAAAATTATGGGGTAAAATGACGCCAAAATTTAGGGACATGAAGGGGAACGGGGAAAATGTCCACACTCTCACAGGCGCTGACCTCGACGGGACACATCCACACCGTTAGGCACACACATCAAACTAAAATAATCTCCGGACGACCTCAGAGGGCAAAAGGGCCGTTCTATCATTCCCATCCCATCATTCCCTTTCGCCCAATTTGCATTTGTCTCTGTTGCTGGTTTCCATCCATACCACCCCCACTCCCGGAACACGGTGTCCTACCCTTCCAACAAACACAGCGGCCGCATTGCAGTTGTTTTGGATGGTTCGTCCTCAATCTGTCACGTCATCGGATGACGTCACAGCACTGTATCGACTCAAGCACCCTACGCTCCGCCTCCTTGCCACGCCCTCCCACACATGCATGTGGTGTGACCTTACCCTTGACCGTGGTGGTGGAAGAACATTGGAAACCGGCCACAAATGGTGCAACAGTTCAGATGCAACTGGAAGCCACACAGTCTTTACAAAAACTGCTTCAATTTACACGAACAGATCTGGCCCTAAACTCTCTCATTTTCACTGCAGTATTGCACCGTTGGTTACGCGATTACATGGCAAAACAGCGCAACCCCTCACACATTTCGCAAAGTGCAACAAAGTATACAAAGTGAACATACAATGGGGAGGCCGAATTCGTCTGCTGGGCTTCATGATCCACCCCCCTCACCCCTGAAACATACAACATGCCTCTGTCCTCTCCAGTCAAGTTTGAAACAACTGGAGGCGTATTGCATGAAACCTACTATTAACATTACGTCCTTAAAAATCACCAAATATTTATATTTTCGTAACTTCTTACCATTGGTAATGCCAAAATGCCGGTCGTACATTAGTTTTGCTAACGTCACTATTCTTTTGTAAAATGCGAAACAAAGAGTTCCACAAAAAACTCATACAGCTGACATTCCTACTGCAGAGCATTTGACAATATTCATAAGAATCTACTACTACTACTACTACTACTAGAGTAAGTGTGCCCATTTTAGCATATACGCCTAATTTCACACACCCAAGTATTTTCGATGCTAAGTGCTGAACCCTGACCGTGACTGAAGGAACTTGTACCTTCAGATATACACATCCTGTGTGTAAGTCAACCAACAGGCCGCGCCGATAGCGGATGTGCCTTGGTTTGCAGTAATTTCTCTTTTTGAAATACTTTGCAGCGTTCTGTTTGATAAGCACTTTGAATGTGAAAGATCTAGTAAAAATAAGTCTATACTACTGAAAAGCTCTAAATACGCTGTAGCTTCCTTCTTATGCCGTATGCATTTAATCATTTTGCCACTGTCCACCCTTAAAAGCCCGCCATATTACATGACGTATGTGCCCACATTCGCCCCTCAAGTGTTGCCCTAATTTCGCACTGTGCAAAATAAGGCCCATCGAGGTATTTGCATCTTCCTTCAATAAAGCCGGATTTATCGTTACAGATGGATCTCAAGAAACGTTAACACACGGAAGAAGGACAATATGATGAGGGCAATAATGGCCGTTACGAACAAGGAAATGCGTTTTCTGCGAGCTTCCAGCTATGTCAAGTGCCAGAATCAAAACTCAAAAACCAAGTTAACAATGAGGAACTGAATACTGAAAAATTGGTCAGTAGTCTACGTCGTAGGAAGCGTGTCCTAAGTGAGGCAGATTTCAGGTCTTTTTTCTGGAAGAGGTTATGTGGGCGAAACTGGGAAATTAGTATTCCTACTTTCGCATACAATGGTTTTTTATTCCTTAAAAAAAGAGTAAAAATGGGGAAAAAAATAAAATTACCGTACTGAATACGAAAGTGCTCTCACCCAGGAACGTGTTCATACCGATAATTTTCATGACACAACATTCTTGGAATTTTGACCTTTATCAAAATGGATGCGAAATTAGGCACACTTACTACTACTACTACTACTACTACTACTACTACTAGTAGTAGTAGTAGTACTACTACTACTAGTAGTAGTAGTAGTAGTAGTAGTAGTAGTGCAGAGGCTACATTTATGCGAAGAACACGTTAATAAATTACAAATTCTGTATACGATAAATTTTCGCTAAAATTTGGTTGCTGCCCAGCTTACTATTATGGCACTCACGTGCAGAAACTGCAATACTGCCTGCATCCGGTAACTTTCGTGTAACTGGGAGCTATTCTAATGTCAGTCACTAGCAAACGTGATCAGTACGTCGTACAATTATTATTTTAAAATTGTCGAAAAACTATTTACGTGTAAACGCAGTAGCCTGCCTGCCTACATACACGCAGAGGGCAAGTACAGTAAGGGCTCTCCTAGCGCTAAAGAGTCATTGAGCTGTTCAACTGGATTTACTTGGACGACACTCGGTAAGACGGCGTAGCGATTTGCCGAGAAATTTACATCTCTTAGGGAATCAGAAGGTTGTTTATTCAACAAACTTGTGCCAACTAGTGGCGCTGGGTAAAAACTGGAAATTCTGCGCTGTGACGGTGTGTTGATACACAGTTCGGCATCGAACCAACGGATTTCTACAAAGGACAGGATGGCGCATTTACGCCATGCCAGGAAAGCGTACACGAAGTAAAACACAATCTAGGCCCCGGCGCTAGACAGAAGTCAGTGGTCATTCTCGGGCTCCGGTCACTTTACTCCCAGAAAGGTCATTGGTAGCGATGGGAAAATCCCACACTACAGCGCGGTCGACGCCGCAGCCCATCGCTTCAATGGCCGGTCCATTTCGGCTTTTACTGGACCAAAGTATGAAAACCACACTTTTGAGTATGTCAGTCCTTTCATGAAAGAACTGGCTTGCCCCGTCCACAGAAGTCCGAAGATGGATTGCCACAAATCCCGCAAGTGCCTGCGTAATCTGTCTTCTAGTTATATTGAAAGACACCTACGTTGTTCAGGGAAACTATAGAAAGCCATTTTCTTGCTGTTCGGCTCAGCATACTGAAACAATACAACATTTCATATCACGACAACCCCCGACAGCCTGCCAACTTGTTCAAACGTGAATGATATTGGACAAGGCAGGATACTCTGAAATTTTCGCACACTTCTATAAGACTACATGGCGTCACATCCCAGAACACAGCAATATTCATACCCAACGTTTACGTGCAGTAATTAAACCTCGCTGGTCCTGAAAAAGCCTATATTTTCTCTGTCAAAGACCAAGCAGTACTACTACGGTGCTTTCAACAATTTCTGCGTTATTTTTTTGCTCCCGTTTATCATGAAGATTTAACGTCACTGACACAATAAAGACAGGGAAGATGCAGTGGGGTTACGTAAATAAATCCCGCAGCCGAAGTTCGGCCAGCAGCCTATCTTCTCCAGAGTTTGAACGAAATACACACGTAGATACTCGTACGTACAAATATAAATATAAATACGAAATGAAAGAAGCAAGAAAATAAAGAATAAAAAAACGGAAACAGAAGAAGAAAAAAGCAGAGCAAGAAAGGAGGACGGGTGAGGAGATTAGACAGATGGGCAGATTTATACTTATCCTGATGCTCAGATGGACTTCTGCCCTCATTTGGATTATGTGGGAAGCAGGAACCTTCCACAGAAAGTCTACCGGCAGGCCACTAAGGGAACGGGGTCTGAACACCCTTCACACGGACGAAGGAAATTTCATTTTTTTGCGCAAACACCAAAACTCCGTTTAAAATATAAACCAGAAAAACGTTAACTTACGCTTTATGCCAAGCATCCATCGGCAATTTAAAATTTGTGTTGCAGGAACCGGCACATTGCAATAAAACTGCGACGCACGCCAGCACGGATAGCAAAAACGCGTACTTTCCTCCACAGATTCATAAGCATAGAAAATAAAGTGGCTCTCGTTTAAGGATGTGTGTGCAAACGGGTGAGAAGTGTGGAATTCACCGCTACAAATATTTTTTCTTCCACTTCATGTTCACCACCACCACCACCACCACCACCACCACTTTCTCCATTTTCATCATAATTTTCTTCTGCATATTCACCACCATCATCCTTTCCCTCTTATTTACAACTGTCGCCAAAATTATCATCACCTTTCATATCATAATCACAACTGTAGTCATGTCCTTCCTCTTGTCAGACAGGAGGGTAATTTAAGCGTGATTTTACAAGTTCGTTCCTATTTCCTAGGAAATACACAACTGCGATACAAAGACCAGTGGGTGTCTGATATTCAGGATAATAAACGTCTCGTAGAAACAGAGAATACCAAGAAAAGAATGACCTGCCACAGACTCACCGACCAGCAGCCGCTCGTCCTGCCGTGTAAATTAAACTACATGCTACACAGAACACATGGCAAATTCGTGATCAGATCCACAACGGCATAGTGACGTCGTGAATCTTGTTGTCATTTCCGTTCACTGCTAATGCACTAGGTGTAAGACAGGGCTGACCAAGCAAAGGCAAAAGTAAGGTTGCCATCAGGTCATACAGACATTCAATAGTGATGAGTGGTTGGTCACGTGTCAGCTTCACTCTGTGCCTGAGTCACAAAGAGGATCGACAAATTAGCTCCTGAACTAGCTGGGCCTACCAATATCGCTACCATGTTCTCAGCTTGAAAACTGTCAGACTCTAAATCCGGTAGCCTACAGACAACAAACACAGCAAGTTACAGGCTACGCCCGCTCACCCTTTTAGCATTTCTTCTTCCCCTCCGCAGTCTCAGTTTTTGATTTTACCTTGAGCGAGGATCTTCCAGCATCAATTCAGAATGATATTAATATTGATATGGTAAAGCATGGATTTATAGAGTGGTCGGTTGAAAAGATCGGCCTGCTAGAGCTATGGTGGAGCTAAGCACCAGTCAGAAGTACCTCGGGCTGGTGTTTATGAAAGGTACGCCAACGTCTGGTAAAACAAGGTCGGGAAAAATACGCGAATTAATTAAGTATTAGCTCAAGTTTTACGGAAGTCTGACGCACATAAATTCAAACCAATAATTAATCGGCGATACACTCCTTAGTTAAATAATTACTTAATCACTAATTCCTCCTTACGTATTTGTTATTTATAAGCACTTATTTATTCTCTCTTATATTTGTGATAATTCTTTAATAGGCAGTACATTCATTACTAAGTCCGCGTCTGCAGTACTGAAATCTACGACAGGCTGCTTCAAGTGCGTGTGTCACGTCACGTTCCAGCAAAGACAGGGCACGCGCGTTATGAAACTACATTTAGCTTCGCCCACGAAGCCTACTTCCACAGAATTCCAGAATTCCAAATCAAAGTTGGAACACCGATTGGCTGATCTCATTTGAACTTTTCTGCCCTCAGTACGGTCAGTAACTGAACGGCATAAAATATGTGAATCTTTTGGGTCAAGCCCACTCGTGACCCGTTCCAGTGGTCGTAACATAGGCTGGCGTAGCTTCCAGAGACCTTTTTGTGGGCTGGTCCAAGTGACGAATTATCACCACTTACACCTGACAAGCACAATTCTGATTTCATGTAACCCACGACAGAAGACACTCAAACGACAATTATGAAAGGGCCAGATGTCAGTTCGGTCCTTTGAATTATGCCGCCCTGCTGCTGAGAGATACTCCCTCTCTTTGAAAGTAAATTCTGCTGAACTTCTCAGCAGCAACAGCAGCAGCAGCAGCAGCAGCAGCAGCAGCAGCAGCAGCAGCAGCAGCAGCAGCAGCAGCAGCAGCAGCAACAACAACAACAACAACAACAACAACAACAACAACAACAACAACAACAACACATGCTGCTACAAAAAACATTCAATTTGAATTCGCCTTAGAGTGACAAACTAAATTCGAACTGGGACATACCCTGCAGTTAAGGCCTACGTTTGGATGTTTTGGAAGAACAAGAAAACAGACAAACTGACCCTGACGACACTGATTGTACGTATGATTTCATTTCGCATGACATCTCTATGCTCTCTAGAACGCCTCGTAAGCCGAGCGGATATTACATAGACCGCTGGAAGTCGGCAGAAAGCTGTACAAAACCTTCTACACTGCGATGTAAATTAGTACTGCTAGTACGCAACTACCATTGATCCTCTGAAAATAAATTTTAAGCCAGCAGTTTACGAGCACGCAGGTTTAATATAAGAATTACTTTCTGGGTGAATACACAGACAGGTTAAACCCAAAACTGTATTCAGGCCCTTAAAATTCCCAACTAAACCAAAATCAAAAACGCTAGACAAAAATTAGCGCAAATTTACCACAACAAATTTGTTCGAAATGAATCAGAAATCTGTTTATCGCTGTTACAAAAGGAAGAACGAACAGAAATAATATCTTTTGAAGCTTTGCTTGAAACACAGCCAAAATTGAACGTTACGTGCGTGTCCTCTTATTACAGTCTACAGTGAACCTGTCTTCAAACTTTTATTTCACAGACTATAACCTTCTAAACTATTACACGGTTATTTTGTTCGTCCATTCGCGCATTCTCCAAAGACCTTTATTTGTCCAACCCTAATGCAAACAGCCAGAACAACAATGATGATGATGGATGAAGAATGACCAGCATACTTGTGACTGATACAGGCATCATGATGCAAAGTCATGCACAGAAAATAACTACACTACCAACGTAACTAACTGGATGGTAGCGAGTGTTCGTTCAAGAGGTGACTGCTATTCGTACTGATCAAGAAAATATGTGCTTCAATAGAACACAAAATTTATCACGGTATTCACAAAATCCAGTCATTTGGTACTATCCTCAGCCACTTGAATTCACTCGACACCAACATATTTACCTTCCGTCTATAACAATCGTATTCTCCTGTTTATACCTGTTACACATTTGTTTTTTCCATCAGACCTTCCACCGAAACTGTTAGATCTTACTTATTACCCAGCTTCCACATGTGCAGTACTTACACAGAGCAGCTCAACTTTTTTTTACTTAATCACTCCGAGAAGAACACAAATTATGTAGCTCTTTATTTTTTAAGTGTCGCCATCCTTCTGTTACTTCATCTTTCCTAAATTTAAATAACAATATCAGCAGTTTGTTTTTAACAGCCCCAATATATGGCGCTTCCTTATGGCGAGAGACCACTTTCAGACCCACGCAGACCCAAAACAACCGGCCATATCATGGTTTATTACATGTTAATATTTGTGTTTTTAGATACGGGCGCGGATAAATAAAACACAGAGGCTGAATAGCTGCATTTACCTAATTTAATGTGCTCTTTATCTCATTACGAACCTTTTCATGTATTGCTGTCACTTTCAGTTATATTTCCCGTCTGATTAACTACTTTTGTTAGAATGACGTCAGAACATTCTTGGACGGTTGCCTTGAATGAAAAATCAGAACATCAAAGAAAAACGTGTATCCAATTGAGAATCGCAATATATATGTTTTCCTACGGGTCTTTCGCCAGGCAGCCGTTTGCTTATGTAAGATCTCGCCAGCGAAGTCTGTAATCCACAGCGCTCTAATACTAGGCAAGATGATAAACATTTCAAATTTGTAATGTTAATATACCGAGTCACAAGGGCGACTGGCAAATATAAATTTCACGCCAGGAGATGAATAATGCACGCCAACGAATCTGTAAGGTCAAGAGCGTCCTACGGAGAAAAGGCAAATGATCCACTATCAGATTTGTGTAAGCCATAAGGGAGTGAAAACATGCAGGTGTTAGCTCTTCACAGTAGCGTGCTAATTGTTCTAATAGTAAATAAATGGGAATTTTGCCCTTAGGAGTGTTTGTGAATGTTCCTTGCTGTCCCAATAACACTGTTATTCTTTCCTAAACTAACCCACCGACAAACTAGCTTTTTCTGTGTAACTTACGACCGAACACGTGAGTTAAGCTGTAAATCCGAGACCTTGTGTAATTAGAAGTTTAACCCAATACTTTGAATGTCGGCCGAATTACTGAGTATCCTGTGGTTCAAGCCACACATTCATCTGAACGCTCAGTGTCTTCTGGAAAGCGACGCCATGTAGTTTGGTAGTTATCAGAGCTTCGGAGGAGACTGCTGTCTCCCTCTTCAGGGTAAGAGTGTGAAGATGTAGGCGAACGGCTCCTACGAACTACCAAATTCCAAGGCGACACATGCTGTAATGCCGTAATTTTGATACCGCCATGAGAACCTCCAATTCTGTCTGTCTCTGGGGGCCCCCCCCCCACACACACACACATACACACTAAGGTTACCAAATGTGTCTCTGTAACCATAATTGCAGATTACAGTCTGCAAGTCTGTTTTGTTATCTTGCTGTTGTCGTCTGAAGCATGCCACTTAACAGACGGCATAGCTATAAAAACGCCATGCACATTACCAGTGACAACGGTACACGTATGCTGATGAACGATGTACGGGTTGTCGCCATTCAGTCAATAGAAATAAGTCACGCGTTTAACCGCAATTAAAAGACAGTCAATGCAAGTATAAACGTAACACTGTGGCGCGTTCGCGTAACCACAGTTGCTGTGGAAAAACAATTTAAATATTCTGAGCGCGTGTCTGTAGCCTTAGTTATCCAGCATGCAATGCGCATGCGCCGTATTATATTGTCATCTGTGACCTGTCCGGCTCTATCATACTTTTCAACCTAACCTCATTAACGGCACCATTTTCGGAGCTGTTACTGAACATAAAATGTGTGTTTTGATTTTCTCTACAACTTTTGTCCGAAACATTTCGCATTATACGAAGAAATCAGCAAGATATTATCATAAATGTACCTAAGTCTCCATGTAAAGTACCCGTTGTTTTTGTCAAATTTTAATGAAATTTGAATTTTCTCGACAGATTTTCGAAAAATTCTCAAATACGAAATTTCATGAAAATCCCTCCAGTGGGAGCCGACATGTTCCATGCGGACGGACAGACAGACACACAGACACGACGAAGCTAATAGTTGCTTTTCGCAATTCTGCGAAGGCGCCTTAAAAGGTGCTTGTTGGTGCAACTGTGGTCGAATGACGAATTATCAACTGCACAAGACAAAACTATCGCCCGGCCTGAGAATGCTGCAAAGAACGTGTACAGTGCACTAGCGTTTGCTCGTTTTGCATATGTTCAAAGAACACGTCAGCTCTCAGTAAATCCATTGGCCGTAAGGTGGTAGTGGTGAAGCTGCTCCAACGTAACTACCAGGGATTAAACCCCAGTCAGTAACTCTGTAGCAAATCACCGTACTAAATAATCACAGTTCCAAAAGCACCCAGGCAAAGTACGAAAAACGTTAGTCATGCCAAAATTCTGACCGCACAGCTCCTTATTCACTCACAAATGTTAGACGGCCAGGACTGTGGCTGCATGAGTTACGAAGAAGAATGACGTAAACTCGATTCTAGCCACTGAAGAACGTGCAACAAATCAAATCAAACCGGAAACTTAAAAATGACACATTTTATAAATATATTTCTGTCATTTCCACACCATACATTAAGTGCTATAGCATTACGGCTAGGTGGCCAGACAAAAACTGAACACAATGGCGTAGAGATAAGTGTCTAAATTTGTATCAGGCAGTTTCCATTTTGAATCCCTGTCATCTTAAGAACTATACTCAGTACACTCCTACCCAGGTTTACTGTCCGAAACCGAATTCTTTTAGACAACAGCAGGCCTTCCCTAAAACACGCTCCGAGAGAGATTAGTTCAGCGCCCCAGCTTCTGACTTATACTAGCGAGGGGCCACGTTCGAATCTCAACCGGAATACTGACTGAGGTTCTCCGTGGGTTTCCTCAGCCCTTCCAAGCAAATTCCACAACAGTGTCTTACATCACGCCACGTCCCTTCTTATTCATCATTCCCTACTATCGAGTACCCGACAGCTATATGGTGCAATGGACAGTGCCATTAAATAAATCGCAAACTGAAACAGACTGTGCCTGCCTCCTAGATTCCTAGTTAATGTAACTCACGACTATCTTCATCTCTCAATCGCGGCTTAACAGACTGGCCTATGAAAAGCCTGTCAAACCTCATGCAGATATTCAATGTTTTACAGCGGAAAAAATACTGAATCAACATGGACGTAATCGCAGTCGTTATTTAATCACACAGTCACATGTGATGTGACTTGTAATGCATAATTTTTGTAGTTCAGCGTTTGCTATTTGAAATGACCTCCTGCGCTGGCTAAGCACAATTGAGGTGCCTTAAAACAGCATATGTTGCCTTCCGGAGGCTCTTATGAACGTTCCGTACGAAGCTGCACCGACTATGATGCGCCGTGAGAGTTCCATCTTGTTTCTGCAATTTATCCTGATACACAAATACCTCAATATATCTCGACAAGCAGAAATCAAGGGTCGTCAAGTCTGGCGAACGGGATGCGGTATCACGCTGAATTCCCCGACCAATTCAATGCGTTCTGTAGCACCTGTTCAAGTACTCTGAAGTGTCGATTGAAATTATGTGGAAAGCAGCCCTGTTGCAGCCATATGTTTAGACCGGACGCGAGAGAGACATCTTCAAAAGCCCTATCTGTACGAAACGCAGACGCAGTCTTCTCTTCAACGTCCATCAAGAATAAATGCCCCAATTAACTGGTCATTAATATGTTGGAAGTTGCTTGCAGCGTATTGGTATTGCTGAGGATCATACATGAGTTTCGTGGCAGCTGGTTACCCATCTCTAGTAAACCAGCCTCAATACAAAACACAAAGCATTTCACAAGCTGACGTTCTTCCACAATCTACCAACAAGACGCCTACGTAGACACTTTACGTCACAACGTACTTTAAACGTGATTACGTCCCTGTGTCATGGTTAAGATTACGACCCACGTCGATACGTACGTACAAACGTGTTTCATTCAACATAAACCAACGAAAAACAATCGGAAATTTGGAATATTTTCTTGGGATATCGTGTATAATCTCAGTAGTTAAAACGTCATCATTCAATAACCTACGAATCAGACAACCGGAGTATTATCTACATATCAGGCACTCGCGTGTGTCCAAAACGCGTGTGGGTGAAGGCTGCTGCCGAGCCTACGTTTCACAAATTCCTGTCACGAGGTACAAACTCCTAATTGGAAATATGAAACAAGTCCCGCTATAACAACCAGACTGCAAAATGGTGTAGGCCAACTCCGTGACGTAGCACACACACTTTACGAAAATGTAATTTAATTTACGCCTATAAGAAAATTACGGACTTCCCTGTGTCAATTTCCACGAAACTCACAAGTGGTCAAATGCATTATGTGCAGGTAGCTCACACCGAATTTCAAACAGTCTGTGAATAAATGTGGAAAGTAGGATAGAAATTCATCTACCATCTTACGCAAAGTACGGCTCTCGCTGCCTCGATTTTCATGAAACTCATAATCACCCTATCATTTTTGACATCTTCTGCACTAATGAGTTTCATCCAAATCAGAAGAAAAATGTAGAAAATGTGGGCAAAATTACATCTACGCCGCTAAGGACGGTATTGCTTTTGCTGCGCCGATTTTTACAAAACTAACAACTGCTCAGTAGCATTATTTGGAGATCTCCTATACAAAAATTCACCAAAATCTGTCAAGAAAGAGGGAAAGAACGATAACAAATTCACTGCATGACTGTCACTGATCCGATTTTCACAAAACTCATGCTTGCTCGACAAATCTGTGTAAAGAACTACACCAAATTTCATGAAAATTCGACAAATGATTTAGCTGCTTATGCCACGTCACAGACAGATATGGTTTCAACATAAGGCGTTCTTATTGAAACGACGACAACACATTTGAAATATCTGCTCTCATTTGGACAGCAAACTCAATTAAATGTTCAAACCCACTGTGATAATTAGCAACAACTTAGACTACATACAATACTACCGTCTTTTTAAACATTTAGTACTTAATTTGTCATTCAAAAACCGCTTGCTTTTGTGATACCCAAAGTTTCATTGCTGTGTCCAAAAATGTCGTACGACTGGACCGTCTGCAAGTATCTCTCAGATAAAATTATATTTCTTCCATCAACGACTAAGACACCCTAGTGGTTTCCATGGTGGAGCTATTGTAAACAAAATGCTGTATGTCATCGGCTCCGTGCATGCTACATGTTTCGCCAATCACATCCCTTAATTAATCGCTGTTACAATATTAGGCGAAGAATACACACCACAAAGCTCCTCATTATGTAATTTTCCTTATTCTTTTCAGTTCAAATTTTGTACTTACCACCTCATTTCTAAACGCTCTCAACCTATGGACATCAAGTTTCACAGTTACACAAAACAAAACGCTAGCCGTCCTTATAAATTAATGTGGCATGACGTGTTTCAGCTCAACTTCTGCATGCGAGCTCGCATTCTTTGTGGTCGATGCACCAAGTCTAGTGCAGTAACATGCAAACAAAGCAGGGCCTGTTTCTGAAACCGGTCTCCGATTCTGCTAGTCCTCGTAAAATATTCCCTCCTGGCTAAGATGACCACAACAACAAGCCATGACCTTTCATGACCTCCTGTGACCATTTTCGGATACACTCCTTCGTGTGGGCAGTGTCCGTTCCTCTGCGGCATACTGCCAATCAAACGGCAGGCATGTAAGAAAGGTTTTCATCTGCAGATAAAAGAATATCCCCTACACAAAGCCCAAGTGGTCTAATGCAGATAGAGTTGTGGACTACTCGAACATTGTCACTGCGCGTTCGAATCCCGTACGGGATATGGATGAATACAAGCGTTCTCCTGTGCTGAGTTCTCCTACAAATAATAAGGAACAGTAATTTTTCAGAACAGAACACATCAAGCACCTTTCAAGTTACCAGACGTTCTGTATGTGAACTGAATGCAGTATTTTATGTTGTCCGTACCATGCACGTAATGTTACCAAAATTATACATAATCGCACCACCTCGTGCACAAGTTACAAACAAAAGAACCTTACTGAAAGACATCAGTGTTCCCCTGATGATGGTGCCTCAGGGCACCGAAACATGTCGGGTTGTAACTGATATCTTTTACTAAGATTCTTTTATATGTAACTTATGCACGAGTTGGTGTGATTATATATAATTTTAGTGAATGCTGCGCCAAAAGAGCACAGAACTTTAGAATTTGTATTTCTCGCCTAATATTATCGTAGTATATAAATCACGACAGATCAGAACGGTGGAATACACCGCACGCATGTCTTGGATAGTGCGACATGTCAAAACAATTTATTACGAGGAATTCAGAGGACAAGGCCTCCTGGAAGACGTAAGTGCAGATGGGAAGATAATATTAAAACGCATCTTAGAAAAGTAAGCGTAAAAAGTGGATTGGATTCAACTTGATTATTATAGAATCCAGGGGAAGGACTTGTGAACAGGGTACGTTGAAAAATTTATCAACCAGCTGAGCGCCTATCAACATGTCAAGACAGACTCTACAGCAAGAAGTGAGCAAGTCCGTCTCTTAAGCACGTGCATTACATTATAAGTCCATCAGTTCCAGTTCACGAGCCTCATAAATGTTTGTAGAAACCGTTACGACTGACGCATTCACTAAATGAACATACAGTAACCAGTGCAAGTTACACCAGTAAGTTTCGTCCGCAATTACAAGGGAAGAAACGCCATAAAACAAACTAAAACTGATATATTTAGCTTACCCCTCTAGTTTGTATGTACACAGTCTCAGAACACAGAGCCTTTCGCAGGTCGGGCCGTAAATGCTAACGTCCCAGTGAATTTATGGTGGGTAAAGTGACATCACGCTAAGTTCTTTCTAAGCACTTTATAATCACCATTCCACAAATGGTTCATCGCGTTTCTCCACACATTTAATGAAGTTGTACGAACATACGTTACATAAACTAAAAAAGCACGCCGTTTGTGAATGATAAGTTGGGAAGCTGTGGAAAGAAGCGACACCGAACTATTTCATGTATTTAAGACACTAAATTCTATAACACACAACTTATTATTAAAGGTCCTTATTTTATCTGAAATGATATAGCCTGCATTTAGTAAAATAGGAGGTATATGATGAAACAGGCCAATATCCCACATATTTAATTAAATTGACAGAACTGAAATGAGTTTCGGAATGCTATAGCCACGTTGGTTAAGGTGGTATTCAGAATTGCAACCAAAAAAAAAAAGTACGAGCCATGTGCACACTCTAATCAGAAGGACAGACACAGGAATATGGCGCACATTGGAGACAATTAAAGCAACAGATATTTATTCTACACCCCGATATATTTGACTAAAATACATTTTAAACTACTATTTCTACGTCTTCGCAAACAGATGGGACTTGTTTCTTGAAGTTACATGATTGCCTTTTCTTTTCCGTTTGATTCATTTCACTGCAGCTCGTGGCAGGGACGAGGCATATTTAGTAACTTTATTCGCAATAGCGATGTTTTGACAAACACTGCCGAAAAGCAATTGTTGCAATATAAACATAACAAGGAAACCAAAACTTGTTTATTTGAACGTCCTTCAGAATCACAGTCTGGATGGGTAAATTATTGACAGATATATATATTTCCACGTATCAATTTGAAACGGTTCTATAAAAATCCGTGTTTCTAGAAAACCAATACTAGTGTGAGCGCCAGAGTCCGCCGTCTTCGCATTGTCATCATCACGTCATCACACCACCACCACCACCACCACCACCACCACCACCACCACCACCACCACCATCTTCATTATTGTAATGTAGGGATTAGCGTACCCGGGATTAGACTTTTTTCTCTCCTTTTCTATTGTTTTAAGATACAAGGCCTAGCCACTGCTCACTTAGTGCATGGCAACAGAGAAATGAGTCGGCACTTTGGTTACTAGCCGGATGTGTAGATGCGCAAAGTAGAGTAAAACTATGGGATTTGCATTCGTTCTCACTGCGGCTGTTGATGAGTGACGGTAAACTGGAGGAACGGAGACGGAGGACAGCAGAGATGTTCCGCACAACAATTCTGATTTTGTTTGCGTTCGGTAAGCGTTGCTTTGGAAATAAATTTTAAATAAGTTTTGTGGTAGAGATTTTTGGGATTCATGTAAATTCGCCGTTGCGCGTGGAAATTCGGACATGTTGACGGGGGAGTAGATAGATCGGGCACTCATTTCCCTGGCCCGCCTGATGGTGGCAGTGACTAGGTCCTTTCCTTAGTGTAGCATATTTGTTTGTAACCTAGTATAAATAAAGTACTGTAGTATGGCACCCTGGAAGACAGAATACACTTCAGGCAAGGCGGCTGTGGCAACACCGCGTCAGCAACGTCCACAAGCCCCTGTATCCCAGATACCATTCAGCAGTGCACTAAATAATTCCGTGGGTGGAACGCAGAATAGACATCCCGTTATACCGTTCGGGGAGGGCCCGTTCCCAAAATCCTAGTCCCAGGGGAGCACCCGCTGCCTGACAGCTGCTAGACCAGGGTGGAAAGCACAGTAAATCGGCAGGGAAAGCGGGCTGTTATCTCGCACCCGCAGTCCCGCCCTTACATTATCATCAACAACACAAAAGTCCTTCATTAGATCCTACTACAAACCACCAGAAACAAATTCAGATGTACTTCCCTCATCTCATTAACAAAATACAGTGCCCTCTCTCACATTTTACGCTCTCTTAGTTGGCTCGCCGGCTGCAAAAACAAGCACGAAGTAACTCCTTTAGCAGCCAATTAACAACATAAGTTGCATGATTATTACGGAGAGATTGCTTATTACTGTGCACTGCGTCTGTATATGAATATCACTGTTATGCTTAATAAATATGACTTTCCGCCCTATGCTGCATTTACACCCACTTATTGTTACTTATTTACTCCTTCAACAGATTCCTCAGCTTTCTGACTAACCACCATACCGCTCGGCCTCTTTACGCCAGTCAAGAGACAGCCCACTCATTTACCAACCGTACTGATGAAGAGGTACAGTACGTTTTATTAGGGCCTGCAGGTAAAGATACGGATCATTAGGCAAGCTCAGCGAAGCGCAATGTCGGCTCGGTTTTCTTTGCCGTGCACTGGGATAGCCAAGGCAAAACAGGCCTACTGTGCAAGTTGAGGTGTCATCAGCGCCTACTGGACATCTGACCGGTTTGGCACAGGTGTGCATTGAACCTTCCCTCCAAGCCCTCATTTCCCCCTCTTTTTGGAAAAGGAAGAAACTGTTCCAAAGGATTCACTTGCGGAAACATGTTAATGGAAGGATATAAAAGGGTAGTCACAAACTTATCAGTCAAAAGGACAAGACAATTCAGTTTGGAAGGTTTGTCCAGAAGGTCAACTACAGACAGAAGAGCATGTAAATACCAATAGGTAATGTTATGTAAACAGAAATTATGGAGACGGGAAACATGACAGGCGTATGTGAGCACCGTTCTCTGCAAGCATTCCGTGTTAAGCAGGGGTAAACCTATGTACTTAAATCTTAACTCAATAAAACCTAAATGGCTTATTGACTGATCGATTAACTAGAAGAAAGTCGCCCTTCCGCCACAAAAAGAACCCACCCACTAAACAGGAGGCTGGTTGGCCCTCGCAGCCGGCCTGGATGCTTCGGAAAAAAGAAAAACCGCTTGCCCTGCCGAAACACGAATCACGTAGCCTAGGTATTCCTGCCTTTTGATCTGTTCGGTAGTCTGCATAATGTGATTTATACAGACAGGGTGTTACTTCTTTGAGTCAGGACTTTAGATCCATCAACCATAAATAACCAGGGTGTGAGGATGCAGAATAGACTCATTTGGCTCAACATAGGGTACAGCTGCAACACATAAACATGGCAATGAAACTTCAGGTTCCACAATAGGCGAAAAATTTCTTGTCCATCTGAACGACTATGACATTCATACGCAGGACTACTCCATGGACTTAATTTAGTTCGCTATATTAACCAGTTAAAGGTAAAACGTCATCCGATGGAGAGGATTAATACATTCAAACCTTGTTTAGTCCAAGATTCTCGGCAAGAGATATATGCTAACGCGTCATCTGGTGCAACTATTCCAGACAGTAAAAACTTACCTCATTATCAGCTGCACGGTGCGACTAAAATGCGCAACTGGGTAGTGAACTCAGGCCACACTTACCTGCAACAAAGAAAATAAAATTTAAAATACCACCTGCTGTAACTGCTTTGATTATCAGTCCATTTAACAATTTAAAAAGCGTCTGATGACATTACTGTGAATAATGCACTTGGACACGACGTCACAGGAAGTGGCCGTGGTCTAACTATGTCAGTCCTTGCCAAGAGAGAGTGAGAAGAACCACAGCAGGCTCAAGACAGCGTAACTCAGGAAAGATATTCCATGTTCTTTGGTTTATTTATTGACAGCCACGTTTAATAATAAACAACTCTACGTTCTGCCCAGAGATTAAATTTACGTATGTGATCTGTGTGGATGGCAGAACAAACAGCGATTATTTATGTACAATATGACTGATTGGTTTTTTACAACCGAGATGAAGCGCGTTTACTGTGCGGTACGAACTGACATTCCAATTACAACCTCCTTCAATTTTCGCCTTTAAAAGAGAAACGGCCGAAACATGGTAAAGTTCCGAAAAGCAGTGGTAGAAAAATACCTTCACTTTTAGTCTTTATAGTGTTAATGACAACTACCCAAGTGTTTAGACCATACGAAGTCGAAGGCTAGGACAATCTTGATCATTTAGAATGGAGTGACTGAAAAAAAAATGATTGCATTCGTTTGGTAGGGAGAGGTGAAGACAGGTAACAGGGTAAGCGGTACGGAGAAAGTCAGATGCAATAACATTAAGGTGCAAGACATATTTTCGGTACTAATTGAAAGGACATCCGTGATGGTTCAACGAAATTCGGAACAGAGATAGGGAGGAAGGAATGCCCAATACGAATTGTAGAAAAAAACAAGATTCAACGGGTAGCATGGTGGAGGCTGGCGGTATGGAGAATACGAGGAAATAAAACGGTACTGCAGCAGTGCTTGCTCACTGCACAGGCTACATTAAGTCGAAAGACAGGACAACCACAATTACTCCGAAATGATAACAATAAAAACTCGTCACGGTTTAATTCATCGGCAAACTATTCAGACTGTGCGAAGCATCTGCACAATATAAATAAGGAGTTCTTACAAATGCCCGCAAACTATTACAAAGCCTCTGCATAAATCAGTTAAACACGCTGCCCACTAAGGCAATTATTCTGACCTCCATCCGATGGTGTTTCAAAGTCAGTCAGGTAGTCTTGAGGGAACAATAAAACCCACAGGACAGCCACTCCCCTAACCGGGTTTCGCTGCTTCTGGGATTATTTTAATACGTTTTCTAAGTTGTAAACATCGAAGGTAAACGTAAAGAAGGCTTATGTCCTGAAAACGACATGGAAGTAAATGACAGTGTACAATATTAAAAAATTAATCCCAGAATATTCCTTGTGGGCTACTAAGAATAACCATGGAAATTCAGCCATAAGAGCTATTACTTTGGCTCAGAAGGCTTGATATTCCCAGGTTATAACTATTTGTTTCAGATTGAAAACTTGCAAATTTAGTGTGTTCCATGTCCGTGCACTGTATCATACAAAAACACTAATCACCAACAAATGCACAAAGAGAGTTTTATCATCAATCGTAACACACTCCTACATGTTTCGACCCTGCTGGCTCATCTTCAGGGAGAACTTTTTTATTATCGTTACACTAAGGTTGCACTTTATAGTTGAGTGAGAATGTGCTGTTGACTGTGTACTGCGTTGTCTTCGGAGGTGTGAACTCTCTGCGGTCCCGGCCTGCAGGCCCCTGGAGATGAGCCAGCAGGGTCGAAACATGTAGGAGTGTGTTACGATTGATAATAAAACTCTCTTTGTGCATTTGTTGGTGATTAGTGTTTTTGAAAACTTGTACTTTATTTCCTGGCTGATGAGACACATTCACATTTCGCTGTTAATCAGCTGATCAATATATGTACATCACCTTTTTTACGAATCCCAGAGGTTCATTACTATTTGGTTTGCAAGGCCACTTCCAGGTTTCTGGCCTGAGACTGGACGCCATTCCGAGCGAGCGCAAACCGATTCATATATTCACTACTTCCTTAACGCCAAATTTATTATTACCCGTTTACCCACCCACGGGTCTCCTAGGTGTTAGATTTTGCTCTTACAACACACTAAGACAGTAAAGAAGTATGTGTGTACGGCCACATCTAGTTTCTGTATTTCTGCAACCTTCTTGGATTTAAACTATTGAACGTAGAAAATCTCACAGACTGTAAACTTGTCAGACTTTCTGCTCCGATCTTTCATCGAAGTATAGGTGTGCAGTACAATATTGTGCATTTCGCACCGGATTCCTGTCAAGAATCCAAGCCAATATGAATTATGACACTTCACAGCTCTGGATGAATTCGTGGGTTTTCATTAGTCACCAAAGAGTATCAGTCTCCGTTCCTCTCCAGCACACAGATTCCAGCAACACGACTATGTGCTGTGCGCAGTGGCGACCACTGTGGAGGTGTAAACTTCACTTGCATTTACTGGACATGCAGGTTATGGGTTATTAGCCACGAGGTATCAAAGCTTTCTGATACTCACGCTTTTGGGGTCCAAACTAAAGGACAAGACAAATTTATTTGGCTTTAAGTAGACTCCAAACAATTACACGATCTACCCTCTGCGAAATATGGGGTTTTCACAGCGATGATAGTCCCCTGAGACGTGATGTCGTATAGTCTGGTAGCAGTGTACCTGTCTATTTACATGGCTTTACATCCCAGAAGGCAGTAATTTCACTTGTCCTCTTACGTGTTGCAGCACTTGTGGCACTGCCGTCCCTCCCACAGTGTACTCTTTTACAACGTTACCAACACCCTAACCTCACAATGCCCTACTACCAGCGACGATTCCATACTCATCCATCGTAACCTTAGACGCGTGCGACAGCCGGACCAGTCAGCATGTTGTCACAATCTGCGTTCTCAGCTGTGACTGTAATTGCAACCCGGCACTTGACTCTTCTCTGAATAAGGAAGGTTTGACCCTAGATAGTTTATAAGTCAGTTAGGAAATATTCAGATTTTCCAAAAAATTCTGGAGATTCCAGAAATCTGCACAGATGCTGAATGAGGCCGTATCTTATACGTCGACTGGAGATACATAAGAGTTAGTCCAATGAACACTGCAAGGGACTCCGCCCCCGAATAACAGGCTACAACGCTGCCAGTGTTTGACAACCTTGCAAAGCCTCACACTTCATGGACCATGAGAAGGAGATTCTACCAGAACGTGCTTCCGTATCATCAGTCTGGCAGGAGAAGTTAAAATATTGCCCAACTTCTGACATGAAATAAACTACTGGAACCCACTGGATGGGCGTCAAAACAAACCTATGTTCTGAATACGAATGCACAACGTAACTGGAGTCTATGAAATTCCAGCCATACGTACACGCATGCATGCACTTATTGATACATACACGCACACGTATGCTAGCAGGCCTCCAGCTCAAATGTAATACAACCAGGGGCATAGGATCCGGTCTAACGACGAAATGTGATAAAATGTTTGTGACAGAACAGTAAGGGAGACTGAGGATATAAAAATGAATAAATGAACGGTTCTGCAAAGGCAGGATACCTAGTTCGATCCGCTTTCTATACTCAAACTATTTACATGAAGATTCCTTTGCCAACCCTCTTCTCATTCCTCCATTAGGTTTCTTCACCAAATAAAGTGTACGCATTTCTTGCCTCTCACATAATAGCTACATGTTGGCTAGTTGTGGTGTTCTAGATTGCATTGCCCTAACACTGTTAAGTGACCTGTGCATCCAAACCACAAATTAACTCGAAACGTAACACCCCACACTGCCAATACAGTTCATCCCTCAGGCGCTCAAGCATTTTGGGGGGGGGGGGAATTTTAATTTTAATCAAAGTAAGTCAGATTCCAAGTCAAAACGATACAAAACACCAGGCAAAAAACTGTTTTGTGCATAATTACGTCCAACGTTTTGGAAAGGAAACTGTATAACAGAAGTTTCCAGTTTCTGAATTTACATAAACAGACAAACAGGCACACAAAGAAACTAAAAAATAAACGTGTGGCGTTAGAATTCACCTACAGTTCTCCCAACACTTATGAAAAGTCAAAGGCGTTCAGATTTACGTGTTTATTGACTGTAGCTAACAGGAAAAGCTTTGGAAGGATAGATAAATACCATGCCTACAGCACTGAAAAATGAAAAACTCTAAGGTTATTTCTGACATCCTACTGCAGACCTATAGATTACTTACGCAACGTATGTACACAAACATACCATTAATGTGGATAATTATTACTTTACAATTTCCACGACTCTCTGCGTACAGACGGAAGCATTAAAAAATAAGCACATGTGTGTGTGTAGGTTTTTCCAGGAACTTCTTGTTATGACAAGCAAAACCATATGTCAAGGTTATGAAAGGCCTTTAACAAACAGCACTTTGACATTTTTAGGCTCAGTAAATACTCTACGACGAACGGCATAACATTATAAGGGAAACATGTATACCTTCCTGCAGCGACCACATGCTGCACTACTTATAGTTCTCCTCTAAAAACTTTTCATTGGTGGATACAATCGACAAACTATTATACTTGGTCTCAGTATTATGGAAGCATATCTCAAACGCATTTCGGACTTCAAAGTCACGTAGTAGCAAATGCATCAGCATCTTTCGAGCTGTAGAAATCGCGTTAAGATTTTAATAACAATGAAATAGCACAATACCCTTCCCTGATAGAAGGTAATATAAAAGCAAAAAAGGGAGTTTTGTGAGTAAAATAAACAGAAAGTCGTTGGTCAGACGACAGCTACCTGATAAATTAATTTTATGTAGAATCCGGAGGTTCAAATACCGTGTTCACAGAACGCCCACCATTCTCACCGTGTACAACCAAACCAAATAAACCCAGTCGACATACGCCTGTGCTATTTCTGCCCCACCAATATCCATACTGTCTTCCCAGCTACATATATGTGTGACATAGGCAGTCTCTTCCATTGACCAAAAGTGTTTCGTTCTCCTTCATACACTCGTACTAACAGGATCATTATAAATACCCTCTTCGGGCAACGGGGTAGCTCAGTCGGTCCAGTGACAGGGCGAGGACCGGACGACCGAGGATTTGCAATTCGAAACCCGACAGGGACGGGGAACTTCTGCGTTCTCCAAAACCTTTAGAGGGCCTCGGAATCTCATCCAGCCCACTATTCACTGGGTACCGGGTACTCGTTCCCCGAGGGTAAAGTGGTTGGGGCGAGAAGCTGACCACTCATTTTCGTCCAGTGTGCCGACGTTAAAAGTGAATGGAGCTATACCTCCATCACCCCATACACCTACATGGTGTCACCGGGTCGCCGTCATCATACCTTCCTTCTATGTGTTTTACTTCTCCTCAAGTCAGAAAATTTAATTATTTGGGCGATGTGATGGGAACAATGTGGATATGGTTGTCACCCCTGTACGGACACTATCCCAGCATTCCCGTCCACAATCCAAGGAACATTAAAAGGGCAGATAAGCTGGTCTTCTGTCCGCTCCGAAACGGGAACTTTGGGAATGTTAGTAAGGGACACGGCCATTACGCTGCAACTATCGGTACCGCGATTAACGCAACTGGCAGATAAAGCGCACCGTGTCTTAATATTTCGATCCTTTTATGCCTATTCCGACAGTGAAACCCACCTGCATGACCCCAGGCACTGTTTCTGGAACTGGTTCTGCTCCAGGGACAACTTCTATTGAGATCAAAACTAAATAAGATGACATATGAGAAACAAACTGCGTTTAACCCTAAGGAGCGCTGGTTGCTGCACTGCTCGTAGCATGCATCGACTTTAACGTTCAAGAACTCCGTGCTTTGTCCACACAGTGTACGTATGCGTTTCGTACGTCCCTCAGAATAAAGTCAGTCTTTCCGCAACAGGCACCAACGTAGTCTGTCTTCTGCGAGGTTAAAACTGCAGTTTCAAATACAATTTAGGTTAGTTTTAGTCTTCAAAGCGCCACGAAAGGCGATGGAGTGAGCCTGTGTGTAGGAAGATATTAATTCAAGAAACAGAAAGATTCATTCTTCTCAGGAAGCTATGGCTTCGCCAAAGGCAAAAGGCAGACTTGTCCGTGTCTACGCCATTAAGGAATACAGGGGATGCACTGGTACAGCTCCACTGATTCTTAATCTCGGCACTATATGGGAGTGGTCAACTTCATAACCCCGGCTGCTTGAATATCGAAGAAACAACCCTCGGTATCGACTGAATGGGAGGGTGGGTGGGCCCTAAACCGGTGTGAGAAAACTTGTCCATAGCCTACCAAATTACCGGCTATGCAATCCCAACTGCTGAGATAACCAGAGTAACGAAATTCACCAAGCTAACCACAGGAACAACGGTAACCAACAAAATCAGAAAATCAATGGTAACTTTAGCAACCATGGTAAACACAGGGACACTGGTAACCCTGGTAACCAAAATACTCATAAAAAAGGCAGGTCTTCATGAAAAGCCCGGTTTCGACCAAAAATAAAATGTCCACAAAAATTAGTCAAAATCCTTGAAATCAGTTTTCCTGAAAAATCCGTCAGGTGGAGTCGAGCTGGTCCATTAGGACACACGGAAAGACATGCTGAAGCTAACAGTTGCGTTTAGAAATTACTTTGCATAGGCGCCTAAAAAGGAACGATGATACATTACTGGGAACTCTGCTGCTAGAAACTAAATGAACGTCTAACAGTACTAGGAACAAAACATCCCAGCCAGTCACAGTTCCCATACGATGACACTCAATTCTTTATTACCTTCCATTTCAGTCCATTTCTGTTCTTCCCTTGCATATTGTTTATTATGTTCTATCTTTAACCTTTTAAAGCCTAGCGGTAACTTTACGTACCACCACGTTTAACATCAAAAAATTCTACTTGGTGCTTACATTGCGTTTATGTGTTTTGTACGGACCTCAGAACAAACAGCAACTTCTGCCTTATAGAACAATAAGAGATTCATTTTTATAACCGAAGTGGAGAGTGTTTACAGCGCGGTACGCACTGAGTCCTTATATAAAACAGACGCGCTTCGTCTTTAAAGGGTTAATTAACCAACCCTTTAAAGACGAAGCATATGTTTTATATAAGGACTCAGTGCGAACTGCGCTGTAAACACTCTCCACTTCGGTTATAAAAACCAATCTCTTAGTGTTCTATGAGGCAGAAGTTGCTGTTTGTTCTGAGATCCGTACAAAACACATAAACGCAATGTGGGCACGGCGTAGAATTTTTTAATGTTATACTTGGTCGTATGTAAAGTTACCGCTAGGCTTTAAAAGGTCAATCTTTGCCCTTCATTTTCTCCGGACTAAATCCTTCCTTTCTCAGCAGTGCACCTAATGCAGTCTCTGTGCAGTGCAAGAGACACGCCGAGTAACAAGCGGAATTGTATTAACCTTGGCCTTGATCCTGAGGATCGGCTGAGAATATAAATAGAAAAGCGAAAGTCCTTTGTTTGCATGAAAGCCGCGGCAGAAGCCGGAAAGAGAAAATGTAATAAAAACAGTTCAATCTAATAATAGGTCCCACTGTAAGCAAGCCGTACAGCAACGATGCAGCAAATATATAACGCTTTTCCACCTTATTTTGACCCTTCCCAAACGATTTAATCTGTAGCTGTGACTGCCAAATTAATCTGTCCAAGAAACGCATCCCTGTACATTCAACATGCGCAGACCCACAACAGCCCCCTAACACGTCACTTTTTCACCTTCAAAGCACGGATCTGACCTAACTCAACACTTACGGAACTGAACTTCTAAACTGAACTTCACAGCCTCTACCACGCTTTATACGGTACTTCACAAATCTCATCATCCTTTATACAGCATTTCTCGAATAATCTAAAATGCGATATTTAAATAGACCACACGGGGTTCGCGAAATGCGGTTTGATGTCCACTGGTCTGTATCGAGATTAAACGATTCAAAACTAGAATTTAACGGCAGCTCCACGAACGGCACACTTGGGTATCCGTAAGTGTTTCCATCGAGACAGACTGTATGCTGGGCTTCTATATGACAAAACTACATTCTGGAACTGTAACCGTCTGCTATTTAAACACAAAATTTACCACAGTGTAAAACTTATGGACTGTATTGAAGATTCAGTTCCTCTGGAACAGGATGCATTGGCGACTGGCCAACAGTTACCCATATCTCGGAGGAGCTTGCTGTTTCTAGCTTCAGTGCACTCTAATAATTATGTCTTTCTTGGACAAAACTGAAGGTTTACGCAGCGAACTCTTTCGACAGGCCGGTACCTGTTTACCAGCAGACACGGTGCGGCATTCCAGAAGACTTTTAATCTTCAGTGTGACTGTGAGAACCTCAAACCTTCCAGCATCTACATTTTCCATATTTATTTTCCGTACAACAAAGAACATCTTTATAGGGTCCTGTGTGTAACCGATCCTAACACCTAGCCAAAAAAGGTAGGCTTTCATGCTACTATCTATAGGATAGGCACACCTAGTCCTCATTGCGATGACGCAGCATTAAATCTTCAACAATACCCACAAAACGCAACGCAAGATTTGAGACTCAACAGTAACCTTATTAACACAATAGCCTAAAAACAATAACACTTCAATGATCAGCTTCAATGCTGTAAAATAACGCCACTGCAAACACAGATACAGTTAGGATGTTACTTAGTGATAGGGAATTATCTCACCCGATAATGTAGCACATTCTGACGGTCAGGTGATGTGGCTGGTTTTTGTTAAGTTGAAGTTCACGTGTGGGTGACGTCTGTACATGCTGTTGTAAGTGCAACAGCTCTTTAAAACATTAAAGCACCACATGCCAATTCTTGCCCTGGGATGGTTAGGTTGTGAGTGTGTTTGAATAATTTCACCAATTTTTGGCATATCGATAAAAGAAAAACTACCAAACATTGTACATAACCTTTCGACTTAAATTCATTACTAGGGTATCAGCACTTGAGTGAATAAATGGATAACTGACTAAATAAATAAGTTAATAAAGAGATAAGAGAAAGTAAGGATATGGACCGAAAGAGTAGAACGTATAGGCAGACAGACAGACAGTGGATAGACAAACAGCGACAGATACAGACGGATACACGCATACGTACATAGAAACCAGTGGATTTTCTTTTCAAACGTAACAACAGCTTGCAGAATGTATCATGATTTGTCAGCAAATATTGTATATTCTAAACAAACTAATAACTGAATTTATTACACACTTCTCTTTGTTACAAGGACAATTTTTAATTTCACCATTTTGTCGCACATCATTGCTGTCATCATCGTGCATGTTCTTAAAATGTCGTTAATTACTGCTGTATTGCAAAACAATACAATACAATACGATACAAACAGAAATAATACGGACGCAGGCCATGAAGAACGTCATTAAGCACCTACATTATTACCAACTCGTAAACAATTATTGTGTACCGGTTGGTGACACTGTATGTGATTATAATAAGTACGTACACGGTACGGACAGTCTTAAAAATCATAAACACCGTTTATACGTATATAAAACCCCAAAATTTTTGCGAATTTGAGAATGTCGTTACACGTACATGGCAAATGTAAAACACTGGCGTATACATGTGGGCATACAAACGAAAAATTTTATAGGAAAACATAGGCATTTAGTTCAGGGAGTGGCGTTGACCACCTCCCCCCTCTCCTAGCGCTGAGGTTAAAGAAGGAACAGAGCTACACCTCTACTCCCGGTCTGGGTCTTCATGACCTGTTCTAGAGTGAACTTTACCTTGTACCTTAGATATCGAGTTAAAGTTAAATCTAATTGTAACCTTGAACCAGACTGCACACACAGAGACGCGAGACACAGAATGGCCCATACATACGCAACGCGACAGCACAGCAACGTTCCGGTTGTCAGTGGTTATGGCCTTCCAAGTCCCTGGCAGTTGCAAACTTCCAAAGAGAACGGTAGCGACAGCTGACCGTAAACCACGAGGAAAGAGTTACGTCCAGTTGTCAGTAACTACGTATTTGCAGGTCTCAGGCAGCTACCTTATCTGTGATTATAGATTACAGCTCTCATGTAGCTACAAACCTTCAACGAACCAGAAGACAGCAACAACAGCTGATCATGAACTTGATTCTACGTTGCCACGTGCTTTCACGCTGCATTACCCTGGTAATGGATTCAAGCCAACTCAAATTTTATTTCCGACAAAACACTACGTCAAAAATAAACGTCCTGTTACAAAGCTTCTTCATACGCGTTCTTATTAAATTATAATATCCCTTGATCTCACAGACCGTAAAATAAAAATTGTGTAGGCGCCTACAGCCTACACCAGGGGCGGCCACACTTCAGGTTGCAACTTAGGCAAGAGCCATGTTTTTATTCATGAAGTCAAACGTACGGTAGCAGCCATAAGGTCTGTTATTATTTATAACTGCATTACTACAACACTTTTTTATCTTATTTGTTGGCTCTTATTTCTGTTCCTCCAACTACTATAGGCTAGTTTCAGTCAGTTATGAGTCCCATTCTTCAGAAAATCTTTTAAAACTCTGTTCACGGTCAGCTCCACGTGCACATAAACCACCTAAATATTATGTCCTTGTACTAATAACTTGCATTAGCTGCATTTTGGCCACGCCTGGCCCCTGAGTTACAAGTTCATTGCCGCCAGTAGAATGCAACATATCCTGCAAAAAGGAAGGAAAGTGAACAAAAATGTAATTTAAGGGAGTACTGAAGTCAGAAAAGGAAACAGAGGAGGAGAAAAACATGGCAAGGAATTAAATACGGAAAAACAGCAATAAATCAGACATATAAACTTTATATTTAACGTCTCAGCAACACATTTTATTGTCCCGACCCACTTGTCAGTTTTGACTGGAAGCACTTAACCGGCAAGCAATAGACGGTCTTTATGTGGACGACGTACGGACAGGGCGAAATAAGAAGACAACGTGAGAAATACTGCGGATATATCCAACATGTCAGCTAATTCTACGGGTATATTACATTTTTTTTCGGTTGGTTACATTTTGAAGGAGAATGAATTGACAGCTAATTCCGTGGGGGACCATCCTAGATACCGACAGCTGAGAAATACATCTCTCCGATCAACTGAACTCTTGGCGTCCGGAAAGTGGCCTGCGAGCCTGGAGAGAATAAATGATCGTGTCTGTCCTGTGCTATTTTAGGCGGGTGTTCAGGGTCTGTTCAATCAGTGCTCCAATTACCGTACGTCATTTTGTACCGATCCAATTACCGTACGTCATTATGTACCGACAAACCTACCTGGAAGGTATACGTATAAGACTTGCATATCTGGCATTACCGAAGAGAAATACCAAGCTTTATTGTTCAAAAAAGATTTAAGGCATAGTATTTCGCAGGGTTACAGACAAAGTTTGTGGACGAAAGTCTTGGAACATTCATAACCTGACAGCCCCATACGTCAAGTTAAATTCCAAACACCGACCCTCTATTTTACATTTTAAAGTAACGTCCAATCAAGCAAATAATTAATGTAACAGTCGTTTCTAAACTTCTGTGAGGTAACAGATTCGAACATCGGTTCACAGGCCGGCTATATAAGAAACTACGACAGGCACTTCGCGCCTCCTTCCCAATCAAACATTTTTGTCATTCGAATCGCCTGCATTAACGTTTCAGGCGCTGAATGCGCCTGAAACGTTAAAAAAAAAGGTTGTCATCGTGTGACAAAAAAAATACAAAATATTCTAGAAAAAGGAAAAATGACGAAGAAACATCATCATTTCGATCACAATTAAAACGGTCTGGAAAAAGTGAAGAATGATAACGATAGAAAGGGAAGGGATGAAGAATAACTGAAGAATGAACTGAAGAAAGAATGGGACAAAACCGAAACATATGAAGGACCACAGAAAGCAATGTATTAACTTCACGTATATTTGCCATCTCCTCCCAAAACATTCGCCCACCCAAGATGACTTAGTTACACCGGACAACGCGTCTTGAAGCAGGCAATATACTGCAAGTAAGACGTAACGTGCTGAGAACGTACGTAACAGCCGTAGCAACTCAGAAGTACAGGAGTAACAAATAAAGAGTGGCTTTGTACACATACTAGAACTAATCGGCTTAGCTTAGCTTAGCTTAGCTTAGCGACACAGCATGCGGAGCGTGTTCGGAAGATGGCCGGTCCTAAACTCGGCCAAAGAACCGTACGCTGGAACGCTGGCCAACCATTTTTATTCGGGAACATGACTAGAATATTTCAAATTGAATGCTGGCAGATCGCCACGCAAATGCCCTAGCTACAAATGCATTAAGTACCTATCAATTATTAACAGTGGCGGAATTGTGTACGAAACGGCCAGAAAATAAATCTAAATGGTGTATGATGTTGTAACTGGAGAATCTACATTGATTGTCATCACATAAAGGTAAATCATCGCTACGTGATAACTATGTCTGGCCAGCGCTGAAGCAAAATCATGGCGGCCACAAATTGCATGCGGGCACGAAAGGTTTGTTCAATCAGTGCCCCACCCACGTCACTACGTAACGAGAAATTTAATGGAAGGTATATTACGCGAACATCTTTAGATCGCCAGGTGGGAACAGTTGTGACATTATGGCTGATTAACACACGGCACGGACTTGTATCGACAGGGAATACAAAACCTCGTCCCACATCAGAAATGCCTCATTTGTGGCGGAGACTATGTTGGAAAGTGATGGGATAGCAGTACAATTAAATGTGAAATGTCATTAGAAAAAGTAAGGAACACAAAATACACCCTTCGTAAATGCATTTCTCACAAATTCTCGTTCATAGGCCTGCACCAGAAGTAACAAAGATATGTTTAACATGAGATGCAATGTACGTATAACGTAGTGTTGTAGCTCGTTTACATAACCATTGTTGCCATGTAAACGGAACAATGTGTTCCGTTTGTATTGCCGTTCACCCACATGTAGTTGTCAAAACAATGTAACACCACTGAGTGTTACCACAGAAACGCAATAACGGGTTCCCTTTGCAGTACTGCCGAGCCACAAAAAAAGTATTTCATATTGCTGTCAAAAATATAAACGTACTTAGGTTTTCATATGAAGTACCCGCCACTGCTGTCTTTTACTCGTTTGTTGTGGTTTGCTATGCAATCCCAGGCCACTGTCTCACAACCTTAATTGCGCAGCAATCTTAAACTGGCTACCTACGAGCCACCCTGATCCTCTGATTCATATTTTGAAGTACTGTCCAGTATTAAAAAAAATATATATATATACACACAAAAAACATTAATCACCAACAAATGCACAAAGAGTTTTTTTCCAATTGCAACACACTCCTACATGATTCGACCCTGCTGGGTCATCTTCAGGGAGAACTTTCTGTTGTCGTTACACTAGGGTTGCACTTTACAGTTGAGCGAGAGTGTGCTGTTGACTGTGTACTGCACTAATGTGCAGTGCAAGCCGAGACCACAGAGAGTTCACGCCTCCAAAAACAACGCAGTACACAGTCAACAGCACACTCTCGCTCAACTGTAAAGTGCAACCTTAGTGTAACGACAACAGAAAGTTCTCCCTGAAGATGAGCCAGCAGGGTCGAAACATGTAGGAGTGTGTTACAATTGGAAAAAAATTCTTTGTGCATTTGTTGGTGATTAATGTTTTTTTGTATAATATAGTGCACGGACACGGAACAAATTAAATAAATATATATCAGAATGTCATCAGAATATATATATATATTTTCATGATACCGTCAGAATATATATATATATATATATTCTGATGACTTCCGCAGCCTTTGTCTGGGAACCACTGCTACAGGCAAACGAAGGTAACTTCATACACCGGCAAATTTTCGATAACTGATTTCTTCAAAATCCTATCTACTGATCAAATATGATACTCGTATTTAAATTAATGGTACATAATTAATGGAGGAAATGAAAACATCATAATCAGATTAACCAAATGGTCTAATTATTTGGCCCTTAAGCAGGTGCAAAAAGATTTCCACGTTTCGACAATTTCGAGCAGTGCTATTAACTAAGCCACCGCGAACAATAACGAACTTGTCTAACAGTACAATAATTTTAACGACGTACCTCACTGGCGATGACGAACCTTTGGTGCCAAGGTAAAACTGCGATGTCATTTACCGTATTTTAACCTCAGTGTATATAGCAATACATGATGGCTTACTGAAAATCAATCCGAAGCATGTAGCTGTCACATCTATGACAACACAGCAGTTCAATAAATAGTTGTCCGACGGCCTTTACCACTTGATTGTAACCAAACAGTTCGCAACCTTTACTTCGTAGCGGAACACTGTCCAAAAACAGGGAAACGGAACTTGGTTTGGGAGCATGGAACACACTGTCACGTAAATATTAACATGTGGAACACACTGTACATCTATTATTACGTCACTACTCAGGATTATGAAGCTTAGAACAGTGTCAGTGATCGTCCGACTTACCATCCAAAGTTCGACATAATTCGGCGCACTTCATTCACTTTATAGCTTATTTTTATACCGCCTTGTACGAGTAGGTTACTCCCAGCATCTCTCGGTACATCAGATGCATACTGTTGCAAAGTTGTGGGTAGGCAGTGTTGCTTCACACTTTGTTACGCCTTTCATTTACTTACACATCTACACGATAAATTTCTTATCCAGAAACAATTTAAATTACATGCAAAATATTTATCAGTGTTGGGACATTTACAGAGCCCTCAACGTACGCAGAACGTCTTACGAGATCGCTGGAAGGCTCCATTCAGTTTTAAGACGGCGTCGTACACAAAGTATCATAAAGCAGCTGCTGTCAAAACAGTTTATTCTTTTGGTGGTTCTTGTGCTGCTGTAGAAGAAAAATATCGTAGCACGTACAGTCGGTGTTGCACCATTGCGTCACATCACATACTTGTCAAACAGTTTGACGAAACAGGAAATGTGTGTGACAAACGCGCTAGGGGACGTAAACGTAGCGTATCTGTTAGTAAGAACATATCGATGCAACAGTGGAGGCAAGAATAAGAACTTGGAGAAAAAGCGCTCGACGTTTATCACAACCGGTAAGTGTCTCAATGCCAAAAGAATGTCGTGATAATTTGTCCTTGTTTCCATGCAAACGTTAATTCAGCTAGCCATTATTGGACGAAGAAACAGCGCAATACTGCTTTCCTTCTCTTCTTTTAATGAGTACAAATATCACATAGTTCTCGGATAAAGCTCAGATCCATTTGAATGATTACATTAACAAACAAAAGTCAGTATTTGGGATTCAGAGAACACCGGCATTTTGTAACCGTCACAGTGTAGTGTGCACTACCAGGCATCGGAATACTCGTACATGTGTTCACTGTAGGATCAGCCATCTCTGATGTTTACCTCCGTTTACTTAGACACGAACCTTTCTCATTCCTTACAGCATACGTCACTGCACTTAGTATCTCCTGGGCTCAATAAAACGCTGCCAGACTTCAGACCAGGAATGCCATCAGCTTCGCCAGACCTACATCCCTAGGATGTTTTCTGTGGGATTCTGTGAAGGAAACGGTGTTTCACAAAAATCCATAAACAATCCAGGAAATGCAACTTAAATTTCAATTAGAAAGTGAATGCACTTCTACAGGCACTTTTTTTAAGGTTCTATTTGGTTCTTAACTTGCGCAGTGTTTTTTCACCTGCAACGACGTCTTACTTAATAGGTTTCGGCTTAACAGACGATTTTTCCCACGTGTGTAGAAAGGTCTGTGGAAGTTTCATTGCACCGCGTTCACTAATAAAGAAGATACACCACTGTTAAAGTGCCATGATAAAAAAGATCAACCTGTGTAGCACACGGGACAGTTGCTGAAGGCGTACCCATTACGGAATTTTATTTTTCAACAGTAAGGGTATCGACGTCTCTGCGTACGTAGATTATTGAATAAGCAATGCTATACATTTGGCTATAACAAACAAACAAACTAACTAACTAACTAACTAACTAACTAACTAACTAACTAACTATCTATCTATCTAACTAACTCCACGGAGCAGAATCTTTCTTCAAAAACTAACAGGCCCTCAGCTAGTTAAG
Source organism: Coptotermes formosanus (assembly GCA_013340265.1). NCBI lineage: Eukaryota > Metazoa > Arthropoda > Insecta > Blattodea > Rhinotermitidae > Coptotermes > Coptotermes formosanus. The sequence goes on along the minus strand of BLKM01011269.1, from coordinate 113,330 downwards.
AAACTCCCAGCATTTTATGGAACCCGAAGGTTCATTACAGATTTACAAAGCCCGCCATCTGTCCCTATCCTCAGCCAGCTCAATCCAGTCCACGCCCCCACTCCACTTCTTGAAGATCCATTTTAATATTATCCTCCCATCTACGCCCATTTGCCTATAACTTGTATACATTTACGCGTTCCATAAAAATTGATTTTAATGGATACAACAGTTTTATAAATGTATCAAAACAGCAGGATTTGGGCGACCAGGAACCCGGATCGTTCTTAGACTGAAGCCAAAGGGCTACCACAGGTTTAAAAATGCGATAAATATGGCAAAATAAACTATTTGCAAAGCTGAACTTAAATATCAATTTAGTTAAACGCACGAATACGTTGGGTAAACAACAATGTGAACACAGCGTAGTTCAACTCAAACACACGTGCATAAATGGACACTTTAGAAAATTTAACACAAACAATAGATAAAGCTTTAGGGCTTTCATTGCCGACACCAGAACACGTTTCAGGAGCCTTCCTACATGTAACGCACTGGATAATATTCAAAATACTGCAGTTCCCAACTTACCAATCTGCTGTCCGCACCTCAACGCAAATGTTCGGCTCGTCGCTGTATCTCGCCATGGTCAGTCATTCAGAATTCGAAATGCCATAGGAACACTTAAAACTCTTGTCGCGGTGCGCTATGTGAGAAAAGCTAAAGTAACGTAAGTTCAATCACTGACGCTCGTAAATCGAGTTATTTCCAAACTAACGGAAGAGGCTGACACATCAACACTTCCATTCTGCTTCGCCACAGCCAATCATCCTCAAACATTAAGCCGTGAAATAATATTGATTTACGCCTTTAACATTTCATGCCAGAAGGCATGTCTCTGTCACTAAGCATCACTCAGTGGAGACTACAGGAACAAGTGAACCTCGGCACAAAATGGAGAAGTGTGATCGACTCGAAGCCTGTGATCCAGCAGACAATACGCTGGAGATTGAGTGCAGCAAGGTACCGCTGTTCTAGTGAACAAGCTCTGTTGTTGCTTGGAACCGCACTCTGGCTTTACTGACAGAGTTACCTCAATGACGTGCAGCTCTATGGTCAAGACATAGACGGTACGTGTCTACAGAATAACACCCAACTTTACAAAAGTCTGTGTGCTGTTAAAGAAAACGAGACGATTAAAACAAAAACAAAAAACACGTCACCTAAATAGCGTGGTGTTATAAAACTGAAGTCATTTTAACATGCAAGCCAACCAAAATTTAAAGGCACACAGGTAAACGTAGAGTTGTACGTGTCCACGCCATGGAGGCATATAGGGGAGCAGAGATACAGTTCCACTCATTCTTAACCTCAGCACTAGACGGAGGTGAGTGGTCAACGTCTGGGTCCGGCTAGTTCACTCCCAGGAAAAAGCGCCGGTACCCATTGAATGTCAAGCTGGACAGGCCCCACAGACGGTCTGGACGGTTTTTGGAGAATAGATCTTTACCCTGCCGGGATTCGAACCCCAGACCGTCCAGCCCGTAGCTATTCGCTACACCAACTACGCTATCTCGGTTCCCCTACCAAAATTTAAAATCAGTTATAAAATATCCATATCTGAAAACTGAAGGAAACTGACCACTCTGTAAACGTAGATGTTACACGAGAGGATAATACTGAAGTGGATCTTAAGAAATATGGTGGGTGTGGACCAGACTGGAGTCATCTGCTTCTGGGTAAGCGACCAGCGGCGGGCTCTTGTACACGAAAATAAACTTTTAGGTTCCATTAAAGCCGATAAATATCTTGTTCACGGGAGTGACTATGGGATTCTCCAGAAATTTACTCACTGGAATTACTTATATCCCAAAATTATCCTCCGCAATTTCTTCTCAGAAGGTATCAATATATACACATCCCTCCGAATGACAGACCAACGTCACATCCAAATAAAGCAACAAGCAAAATCATATTTTGCATACATAAATCCCTAGCGCTTAGGAAGAAGACTGGAAAATAAAACGCGGTGAATTTATTGCATGACAACAGGCTATATCTTATGAATCCGTATTTACAAAAGGCTAAGGCTTGCTATTCTACCGTTATGTAGCGGTAGATATTGTAAGCAGTTAGTAACCGAACAGAAAATGGGACAACCCCGGGACAGCCTAGTCACTATAGGGACCGGGCTACGGACTGGACGATCGATGAATCGTGTTTCGATTCCTGGCAGGGAAAAGAGATTCGTCTCTTCTCCAAAGCTGCCAGACCGGTTCTGAGTATCACCCAGCCTCCCAAGTCAACGGGTACTGGGTGATCGTTCCCCGAATGTAAAGCGACCGAGGCGTGAAGCTGGCTATCCAACTGCTCCTAGTGCTGGGCCTAACAATTACAGGAGGTACATCTCCACCCCCATGTGCCTTCATGGCGTGTACACGGACAACAAACTATTTGCTTTAACAGAGAGCAACGTACAACAGTGAGAGGTACGCTTTGGTCGGCACTGCAATCTTGAATTTCGCCAACAAAAGTTGCAACATCTACTGTACGTAGCAAACAGTCTATCCAGAACTTTTGATGTTAATAACAGGCACATGCACGGAAATCGTTATTTCAAAACGTCCGTCATAGAGCAGTGTTAAGTTTAGGGACGATAAAATGAAGGATTATCTGTAGACACCGTGGCTAGAGACGAGAAACTTCATATTTTCACGGTGACATTTCGACGGGTTTTTATATTACCAATACACGCTACTAATATCATTCAGTAACTGACGAACTCACTACACAGGGCTGGGCCTTCCTCTCCAGCATGTACACCTAGACCTACAACACCAAGAAGTTCTCGGATTCTTTACTTTCTTCCTTTCTTTCTACCATCATCATTTTCTTTTCTCTTTCTTGGGAGCCCAAGGTTAATTCATGTCTACTGACAAAGCAGTTGTGTACTTCAAACACTCAGGTTCTCTGTACACAAGTGCGAAGTGCACGTCGTATGTTCAAAGCAAACACTGATAATCTTCCATGCTATGAAATCCCCAGGGACTGGTTCTGACTATTGATTTCGAATAAGCTGGGTGGAACGTTCACATCGTGGCATGTAAGGTACATTGATTATGCAGTTTCCGTCCCGCACGTGCGCCTCCGTTCTGTACAGATGTTCAAGTATGTTTAAGTAGGCATCAATTATGGGACAATTTAGACTTAAAGAGGAATAGTGATGGCTGACTACTTCGAGACATCTCCCGCCATTCAGTACTGTATGCATATCTAAGGCATGGAATTTCCTGGACATCCTGTGTTATGCAGACAAAAACTCTGGTTTTATGTGAAGAAAATCCCTGGTTCGAAACTGACTACATTCCTTGCAAGGATTGCGAGGCAAATAAGTCTGCCACAAGGCAGGAAACGTAAAACTTAACCAAAAATGACATGGTCTGACAGATAATGGGTTGGCTTACTGAAGGCACGTGGTAACCTCCTCCAGTTGCCTACCAACTAACTTCCTTCATGAAGCAGAGTCCTTCTTGAGAGGCTAACAGTTCCTCAGTTAGTCAAGAAATTTCCCGCGTTTTACGGAAACTGTAGGTCCGTTACCGCGTTCACAAGAACCCGCCACTTGTCCCTGTCCTAAGCCACAACAATCCACTCCACGCCCTGCCAAACGACTTCAAGATCCAATTTAATATTATCCTCCCATCTACGCCGAGGTCTTCCAAGTGGCCTCTCTCCTTCACGTTTACCTCCCAAAACCGATATGAACCTCTCGTCTCTTCCAAACGTGCCACATGCGCCATTCGGAAAACTGGATCTGTTCCTGGTAGATAACACACCATAGCCCGAAACATTTATAATGAAGTGAATCTTCGTGTGTATTCGCTCAGAACAAAACGGTGCTTTACAAGAACGACCAGCAAGCACGTCCATTCATAGCAATGTCAAACTTGGATCCTCCGGAGTGCATTTAAAATTACACATTAAAGAACACTAAAAAGAAAAGTAAGGTACACTCAATAAGAGCACAAAGTGACATAGAAAAGAAGAGACAAGGTATTCGATCGAAAATAGTACACAAACATAGTCTACTACGTGTCCGGACCACGTGTTCCAGCAGCAACCCTGAATTTTGAATAAACTGCATAAATTCCTTACCCAGCGTCATTACACCTCAAGGAATTAACAATTACGGATCCTCAAAACTGAAGACAACAATGGCCAGATCGGAAGTTTGGGCAGTAACAGAAAATGACATGCGAGGTATAAGAAGTGAAGTTTCTGCAACGTGTTCTCAGAGACCAGCGGTAGAAGTTACATTCAGAGATCAAAAGAATATCCAGATGTAATCAGGACAATTACAGATCTATAATATGACGGGCAGAAATTTAAGACATTGGAAATAAATGGCGGAAATACGGTAAAGTTGGAAGAAAACAGTTACGAACAGAGGTACTGAATTGTAGGCCGCTACAGCCAAATAGTGCTGAACGATCAATAAAAATATGGATTGGCCAAAGGAGCGCACCAATTCCTTGAATCTGCTGGCGACTACAATGGGAAAATACAGCAGGACGACCTTCATTATCGGCACAAGAGAAATAATGTCGTTGGGTTTTCAATTAACATTTAAAATTGTAACAAATTGTACTAAATGACCCTACATCCTGTCTTTACCTTGGCTTGTCCGTACGAAACGTAGTAAAGCCTTGAACAAGCAACGCTGCAGGCCTCCTTCTGAAGACGGGGAATATCACTTTTGTAATTCACTTGCCTTATCGAGAGGGTAAACTACGTGACTTGGTAATGTAATTCGCCTGTCGTCTGTTTTTTTAAGCACATAAATTACAGGCTTGAATTCAGCATGGGACCGACAACGTGGTTGCCAAAGCAAAACATCTTGGATAACAAGCACAAATCACTATGTTTATACTAACTGTCCTGAACTGATAAATCCCGTTCCTAAATTCATCATACCGGACTATTTTAAATCGTGCCATAAGCGTCTATTGCGAACGCTTGTCTCTCAAAACCTCTGAGCCATCACCAGGTGTAACCAATAGGTATAAGCTATATCTCACAAAAACCAGAACTGCAAGGATAACACGTGCGGAAGTTCAGTTTCATGAGCTCAGAATATGACGAAACAGTGTAAACATGAAACGTCACTTATATGTTATAAAACACCACGTATGTATGTATGTATGTATGTATGTATGTATGTATTATGTATATATGTATGTATATACGTATGTATGTATGTACGTACGTACGTATGTATATATGTATGTATGTACGTACGTACGTATGTATGTATATATGTATGTATATGCATGTGTGTGTGTGTTTATATGCATGGATGTATGTACGTACGTATGTATGCATGTAATGTACGTATACTGTACATGTACGTAACGTATGTATGTAAGTATCTGAATAACAGGTACCACCAATTTGAGTACCACTCATACTGTATGTGTCACACGACAGACCTACATGAAGTTACTTCATACACAAACATTATTTTAATTTTATCATAATTCAGTCCATATCTTAATCTAGTTGGAACTAGACTCCCCCGCATGCTGTTCTCGCAGCGCTTTACAAACGGGCACATTTTATCTCAGGCTCTTTCCACTTGATAAAAATCTTATGAAACCGAAACGTACAGTAGGTTGATCGCACTATACAAGTAGGTAGAATAAGCACATGTTTGTGAAACAGATGAAAGTAACATTCAGTACTACCAAAGTGCTTCGAAGTCCGAACGAATTCCAGTGCCAATATGCCGTAACAACTCCAAGGCTATGTCGTGTCGATGATTTTTTATTGTTGGGTTACTAAGAACACTTCTTCAAATGTGTATGTTACATAATGTCCAACAGTTAACATAGTTACCAGCCTGTAAATGATGAATTGGAAAGGATGTGGACAGAAGCAGGCACAGTCTCTTTTAAACATTTAATGAACAGTGGTGACTACGTGTGACTAAGCGTGCCGCCTGTGTTTAGGTCACTGCCATGACATGTGTCATAAAATGTATATACGTCTTAGTTTTGTTATAACGGATACAAACAGCATCCGTCTCCTTAATACCTTCAAAGCGTCATATCTTGGTAGACTAACGAACAGACTGTGTTTATTTGGAGACATCAACAGACAATCGTTAGTGCCACAAACAGAAGTGCTGTGCTAGCATGCGCCTGGAGACGCCCAGCTAAACTGTCTCCGGCCGAGATACCAACCTCAGAGCTCCATATTAAGCGCCCATTCGACGACGCTATCACATCAGCGCTACGACCAGTCAAACCCCGTTACACAGCCACCCTCACGCAGTGCCCACGAAAGTCTGTGTGAACAGAAATGTCCGAATATCGCGTATTTTGACTTACCGCCACCCTCGATATTCCGCCACCGACTGTGGTAACAAACAGTGGCGCAATGTCCAGATTTGACTGTATTTTTATTGGGGCCACTGACAAACATTGAACTGCCCTCCCCAGGCCAACCAGAACGCGCTGCGACACATTATAGTCGACGACAGCTCCCTCTCGCACCTTTCCTAATTCGACATTGCCCCATCGTATTACTTCTCGCCAGACGTTATCGTGTCTCTAGTTCACACGGCATAATTAAATAATCAATGATGCACGACACACTGGCAGTAGTGTAGGGAGAGACAGAATGCAGAAACCAAACTGTATAATAACATTTCAAAACCGAAATCCGTAACACCAACTTTCTCACAAAGACACTAAATAAAGATGGTCACAACCGTCAGACCTAGGGCTCGGTCACACAACTTCCACATGCAAGCCGTATGCGAGCTACACGAACACACTGGTTGGAACCGGAGGTTACAGAGTTTATGCGGGCGGCTAAATCCAGTTTTCAGTTAGCGGTCCGGTTCCAGTGACAGCGAACGGCTCCCTACCAATACCGCTGTATGCGAACAAGTAAGAATATCGCCACCTACGCGAAGGTAATTATTTAAGACATTTAAACATTACGGGTATATAACAGGGCCACCTGTCAAGTTATTAATGACAGATGATAAAGATAAGTTATGTATTTAAAGTCACCTCAAATGCACCCAATGCTGTCAAGGGATTAAAGAAAAAAAATCAACTTTATCTCGTATTTCGAAGCGGTGCTTTCTCCACAGCAGACGTAATGCATATAACGCCATGACTCCTTATGTCTTTTAACCTTTTAAAGCCTAGCGGTAACTTTACGTACGACCAGGTTTAATAATAAAAAATTCTACGTGGTGCCCACATTGCGTTTATGTGTTCTGTGTGGATCTCAGAACAAACAGCAACTTTTGCCTTATAAAACATTAAGAGATTGGTTTTTATAACCGAAGTGGAGAGTGTTTACAGCGCGGTACGCACTGAGTCCTTATATAAAACGGATACGTTCCGTCTTTAAAGGGTTAATTACATCTCAGTAGTGGTACTTCCTCTTTCCCACAGTTAATGGCTGTACTCGGTCTGCTGGAGTCAGGAAGTCGTCATTTCCTCTGCTGTGGGCGTAATGTTTATACCACCAGCATTACGTCGAAAGAACTTCGTCTGTGAAAACAACGTGAAGATTAAGTTGGCATGAAGGTATAGGAAAGCTTTATACTGTGCAATCTACCTCTTCACCCCCGGCAACAAATCAATAAACTATTCGTCGTGATGAAAATCAATAATCCTCATATTCTCCGTACTAGTCGAAAAATCACATGACGAAGTTAAAAGCACGGCAGTCCAAAAAGAAGTGTGCGACTTCAATAAAAATGGAATACTTGGTTGTTTCGGTAAACAGCACAGGCCTACAGCCAAAGCGTCAGTAGTGTGTGTGCTAAAATTAAATTTGCTTTGTTTCCCCAACGTCATACTAATGAATTTTCATTAGGCTACATACGCACCTTCTCCAGAGCCACGACAGCCTCATAGTTATAGTGAAAACCATTCGGGGAAAAACCTGTCGCAGTTCCACTTTACCAACCACAAACCCCACGTGGAGTGGCCGAGGACAGAAACCGCACCTCGGCGGTGACAGCCGGCCCTGAATCCTCGATGGATTCCCGGCAGGATCAAGACTTTTTCTCTTCGCCAAAACTCCAGGTCAGGCCAGTCTGGGGCCAACCCAGCCTCCTATTCAATGGGTACCAAGGGCTGTCTCACCGAGAGTGAAGTGGCCGAGGCGTGCAACTAAACATTCACTTCATCTTGTAACTACGTTGACAATGAGTGGAGCTATACCTCCGCACCCCCATACGCCTTCATGTCGTGCACAGGGGCAACTGTATGCACCCCCCTCCCAACAACGTGACACAGCCTTCGTGTTGATAGCAATGCATACATGAATCACAACAGTTGCTACAGAATTGATGTTGGGTTCCCATAGTGGCGACAAAGTCCATTAACCGTATAGTTTCTCACACTGCAGATATCACATTGCGAAGTCACAAATCATTTATCCTTATACTTTGCCGAATACTTTTTTTCTTCGTGGCGCAACAGCCCCTAGTGTGCGAGGCCTCATTATCGAGGCTTCACGATCACACTTAGACACACCATACTAGATTGGACTCCTCTGGAGGAGTGATCAGTCCATCGCACAGACCTCTACTTGACAACACACAACACTCACAACGAAAGACATACATGCCCCGGCGGGATTCGAACCCACAATCCCAGCAAACGAGCGGGTGCAGACCCACGTCTTAGACCGTGCGGCCACTGGGATCGGCTCGTTGAATACTTATCACATATAAACGGCTCAAATAAAACGCGTAGGTCTCAATGTGATCCGTATCTTGTTACGCAACAAATTTTGATAGAATGCGCTTCTAGCAGCTTCTGGGTTGTATTCGATGCATAAAATAACTTAAAATTCGCTCAGTAACTTCTAGTGTAGATGAAATGAACCAAGATGTATCCACCTGCTTTAAGAAGGTCCGGAGATGAAACATGGAGATAACCGGGCACGGTTCAATCAGCATGTATTTGCTCCTTGTACTTTCTGCAAAAAACGCTTGCAAATGCAAGCTGTAGTTTGTCAGCTTATCAGAGATAACCTGATAAGCTGACACAGGCTACAGCTGTCAGTGAAACTGGCCGAATCAATTGCCAGCAACGGCAATTGCCACAACAATACTCAAACAGTCCTTCGAGTACATCTTGAGGGAATTGAATGTGTTCATATCCACAAGAGATGCATATCAAACTAGTCAATACTCATTACCTACCACCTACACTGTTAGCACACAACCCTGAAAAACAAACAAGTTAACGAACCAAGAACAGGAGTACTGAAAACTCGATTCGGTTTTTTCAGTGAACTTAACATTAAGCATTCGCTGCTTCGTCAAACTCGTACTGTGGACATCACAGATAGTACGAGTACGAGTACATCACACAAAGTGGAACACAGTTACAAATGTAATCATACTTCATAATGTGGCGGCAGTGGTACATGTCTGAAGGTGCCCACTGCACTTCCTAGCAACGAGCCCCTAGCTTTGCGTCGAGTAGCGATTTTAAAAGGTTTGAGAAAAATCAACTGCCTCGTGTCGCCTAGAAAGTCGGCGAAACCACTAGATATGCGAAATTATAGTGGTACAATTGTCTGATTTGTGGAATTTCTTTAAATTCTGTGAACCCTCACACGAGACAAAATCCAGCGGTGTCTTGCTATAACAGTGATGCGTATTTGTGTTACGCAATTATTTTGAAGCACGCACGACGGTATAACAACTTCATTTTTTCATTGTTCCTGGAGAGGAAGTGTCAGGAACAGGTTGGGGACACATTATACACAAGCAGCACGCAGTCTGACAGTAGGTAGACAGCAGTCAAGGGACATGTATGTGGCATAGTTGTTATTCTGCGCCTTCTGCATTTCTTTTTACCCTTACTCAATGCGGCGGCCTCATTAGTCTTCCGGCACGGTTCCGCAGAAGACGCTGACCATCTGGCCCTCATGAGGGCAACAAGTTCTAAGTACCTAATCTGTTATCAGGCCACAGCTCTGGTCTCTAACGTTCTCTTCAGTCAATTTCCTTCGATATTTGTGTGACATATCAAAGCAGACGAGTATGGGGGTCGGAGATTACAAAGTAACGTTTGTGAATAAAGCTGATGTTAATATCAGTGTTTTCTGTGCGATAGAACCTTTAATTTTATGTATTCTCATGAGACTATGCATTTAATTTTGCTACAAGTTTCGACACATGGTGCCACTTCGGGCATACCATAAACGAGTACAAACTTCGATACGGCAGGGTGTTTGTTGCGACATATAAAATGAATTCACTCACTAATAAATATTAATCTAGCTAGAATAAACACAATCAAAGATCGCGCCTGATGTAAAGCCCTGATATCAGTACAGATAAATGTAACATGACGCAAAAAAATACGTGAAGTTCATTTCGCTTTCTTTCCGTCCATTCAGTCCCGATTCGGAATCCAAAACGAAGGTCTGTACAACAGAGAGAAAAAGTGCGGATTACGACACGACAACGATAAACACCTATCGTTTGCCTGTAAGACATTACCCGAACCGACTCGCTAGTGAGGTAAAATCTGTACTGTTACATAACGCACATTAAATTTAGTTTTCAAAAGGTTAAAGTCAGGTGACAGTGTAGGCTAACTACGGTTAAAACACAGATATAATATAAACGGATGAGTGGCAAACACACGACTGAAATGCGCCTTGAAAAACAAATCAAAAGGAAAAGAATGTGCTGATATACATACAGCACAGCATGTCCGCCAATAAACCTGGATTACGAGACCATATCAGCGACAGCGCAGTATACCTACAGGCTATAATGCAAATCCGTAATTTGTAACTTATCCCATAAATATAGTGGCTACCTAAAGTGATACTCCTTCTGAAACTTTGTTCAGCAGAAAACTGTCTAAAACGAGACATTAAAGATCCTAGAAATTTGTCATAAGCATGTTTTAACAGTACGCCATCCAGTACTTCGGCTTTCCACCTTACTTGATGTCATATCGAAATACTGTCTGGCAGTAAACACAAGTACTAATTAACTAACTAAACTAAAATAACTAACTACATGGAGGAGAGTCCTTCCTGAGAAGCTAACAAGTCAAGAAATTCCCCGCATTTTGTGGAACCCGAAGGTTCGTAACCGCATTCACAAGCGCTCGCCATCTGTCCCTATTTTGAGCCAGATCAACTCAGTCCACGACCCCACCTCACTTCTTGAAGATCCATATTAATATTACCCTCCCATCTACGCCTAGATCTTCCAAGAGGTCTCCTTCCCTCATGTCTCCCCACCAAAACCCTCTATGCACCTCTCCTGTAAACACACACGCACTCGTGTTATAGGGCCTATATGCTAGTCTTGTATGTAGACTTTAGTTACGCGCAAGCGGAGAATAGCTGCCTAAGCATTACCTATACTTTAACGTGTTTACCTACCTATTCATATATTTTGTAAATATACTTCAATTGTGCAATAAATTACGTATCATTACGAAACACAGTCACTGTCTATATCCATCTATGCATCGACTCCCCGCCTTCTCCGGTCAATGGTAACCAACACATGACGTTTCCCTGATCACCAGACTGTGACTGCAAGCTTCTAAGTGACAATATGTATCGACTCAATCACACCCTACATAAGGCGGCAATGAAATGAGAATAAGCACGGAATTTGTGCGTCGGTTTGACGTCCTTTCATCCGTTTCCTTTGAAATAAACCCTTTCCAAAGTGATTTATTTTAAGATAGTGCATACACTCCTTCACCCACGGAACACGTAAACGTAGTGTAATAAATATGAACGGACAGAAGCGCCTCGTTTACAGAAGTGCGTTGCTACTCCTCGCCGCATTTGTATTCCGCGAGCTATCACCATATTTCTCGCTTTCCTGCCACTTGAGGCAAACTATGGGTAGCTAACTAAATAACTCCGTAGGGACATAAAGCTTCGACACTGATAACCCAGAAACCCACTATAAAGACTCAACCCTAAGCCAGCTCAATCCTCCTGTAGCGCTTACAACCTACCTCCATAAAACCCATCTTAACCCTTTAAAGACGAAGCGTATCTGTTTTATATAAGGACTCAGTGCGTACCGCGCTGTAAACTCCACTTCGGTTATAAGAACCAGTCTCTTAATGTTTTATAAGGCAAAAGTTGCTGTTTGTTCTGAGACCCGTACAAAACACGTAAAAGCAATGTGGGCACCACGTAGAATTTTTTAATATTAAACCTGGTGGTACGTGAAGCTACCGCTAGGCTTTAAAAGGTTAAAATTATGCTCCCATCACATTTTTCACGTTTCTTGAGTTAAGCTTATTATGAGTTCACTTCAAAGACTTATCATTCCATATACATTCCAAATAAAACTTACGACCAGGTCAGATGCAACAAAATTACGCTACGACAAAATTAGTTATTTCTATACGTCAACCGCACTCGCAAGGTACTTAAAATGAGGTTACTACAGGTCGTGTATGTATGCTTGTTCAGTTAGTGAGCCAAGAAGAGCACAAACAATTGTATGGAGAAGCCTTTAGGAACAGCGGCCTCTTAAGGTTTTGAGCAGACGTTCAGAGGATGACACTGCGATGGGTGGAGGAGGGTGAAGGACTTACAGCTCAACCAGCTTCGATACTGGGAATGTTTAATATTCGTATTCTGACACCAGGGCCTTAGGCAACTTTATCTACTTCAAAAGGTGAAAGGTGAAGTTCACCCTTTAACGGTCATATAGGCCCAGAGGGGAGTAGTTATAACTCTACTCTTTTTTTAACTTCGGCGCCAGATGAGGGTTGGTGGTTAACGTGACGCCCCGACCGCTTCACCCCCGAAGAAGAGAACCGGTACCCACCTTAGGGGACGCTGCGGGGGCCCCAGGGCCGGTCTGGACGGGTGCGGAATATGGCGCCGCCACCGGGATTGAATCTCCGGACCGTCCTGCCCGTAGCGAGTCGTTATACCGACTACGCTATCTCCTTTATTGACCGTAGTTCACGTAATTCAGGTTGGGACAAAATGTAAATAAAATGCTGTGTTTAATACCGCTACTAAGACTAACTTTTAATGACGCAGCTTAACAAATACGATACCTGCAACACACGTGATATAACACACTATTAGTCAAACCAGATGCACGCTCACAATAAAAGGGAAAAGACCTTTAAAATAAAAGTAAAAAGTGACGCACCTGGTAGGCGTACTCAATAAAAGACGTCACTGTTCCGACCTATGATTTCACGCTGGTTAGTATGAATACGCTGAACTCTTAGCACAGCCGTATACGACTATTAACAATCAGATTTACACAGTCGGAAGGGAGTTTGTGACAGTCAACACCATTATGCACACTGCAGAGCAAACACTTACCAGCCTTCACAAAATAGCAACGGCGTCCCTTTACCAGGAAGAAGACATGCAAATATCTGACACAGTCGTCATATCACATGCAGTGGGAGGAGCTTCAGTGCGAAATTACGGGCTGTATCATATGATGCAAGGCACCCAGCATGTCAATGTCACCTTGTATTGTAATTTGTAGCAAAATTTCCGACTTTGTTCAGCACATACGCAACTTCAAATAAGAACGCCTCGCTTTGTAGTACTAACGTTAGGTTTATCACACACGTCACGATGTCTTCAGCACCAAATTACTCAAATATACGTGACATCACATACGAAAGCTGTTACATGTTTATTTATTTAATGACGCGTTCTAAAGCATACGTTACACAGCGATGAATGTGCGGGTGCTTGTGAATGACAAGCGGCGGGGGGTGGGGGGCGGGGCGCAATAGTGACTTCTTTAAGACATCTTCTCATCATTTACGTGGGGGTGCATACGGATAACCCACACAAGAACTCGTCAATTTATCAGCGGTCTCTGGACAGAGATTCTCCTGAAAGACCTCACAAATACTAAGGATTTAGCCATGATACAGTAATTTGAACATTATCAGTAACTTCACTGACCAACTTTATGGCTTTTAGATGGGTTCAAGGCACACTCCCTTCTTGTCTGCGTCTCTTCATCACAGTGACGTAAGACGATTAAATGCCCTTGTCCCTGCAGGGTTTGCAACCATCCTGGCACCTCTGTCGCTGCCTGTAGTTGCGTATTTAGGATTGCTGTACCTGGTTTCACGTGGCCGGACTAGCTGCATTGAACTACGTTCCTTGATTCCTCATGTTCAGTCGCTTGTCAACCTAGCATGCAACCCACGTTTCTGACATATGTTTGAACTAGTGTATGACTTCAGACAAGGAATGTCTGCGTATACTTCGCATGAAATAGCAAACAGCAGACGCAAATGGTAGGACGGCTCTGCAGTTATATCAAGAACGTTTCCTAATGGGCGACTACTGTCCCACAGTACGTTTGTGTCCACTGACCGGCAGCTAAGAAAGGCTGGTTTGTTCAATGTCAACAGACATGACTGTGGATTGTAGAAGACTCTGCGCACGCTGAGGTATGTGAAGCCATCTGAAATGCAGTTGCTGACACACCCACAACCAGGATGCACCGAGTTGGGCACACCATGTTTGCATCTCACTGCCATTTGTCAGGTCGTGCATCAGCAGCAGCTAGGCTCGTAATGCCGGGAAGACGTTCAGGCAGAGGGCCCAGCGGACTACCCCGAGCCAAGAGCAGTTACATGTGCGCTTTGTCGAGTGGTGAGTTGCGGAGCCTCGACTTCTCGCCTTGTGCTCTGCAAGTATGAGACGTTCTTTGCTCGACGAAGTGTCACTAACAGCCACAACAACCATATCTGGGCAGAAGAAAACCCGCATGCAACAACCAAACAAGGACACCAACAGATTTCCATCAGTGTCTCGTGCTGTATTCGTGATTTTCTAATAGGTCCCTAACTGCGGGACCTGTCTACGGGGACTTCCTCCAGCAATCACTGCCACAGTCGCTGCAGGACGTACCGCTAGACGTTCGATGAAGGCTGCGGTTCATCCACATGGGCCTTCAGCATGAGAATGCCTGAACGATGTTTCTCATACAAGGCGGACAGGCCACGGCGGTCCCTTTCCTTGGCCTGCTCGCTCATCCGGCCTAAATCCCCTTGCTTTTTTCGTCTCGAAAACATCTCGGATGTCTTGCGTACGAGACTCCAGCAAGACGACAGGATCAAGGCAGAATGTGGCACCGTACAACAAACACCTGGTATTTCTGACCGTGTGCGGCAGTCAGTCGTGCGTCGCTGCAAGTTGTGCAATGAAGTCGGTGGTCGTCACTTCGAACAGCTGTTGCAGTTATTAATGATGAAATGCCTGATCATCATCACCATGCTGTGTCAGTGCTACCTCTGCACAAATAAATCGCCTCCATTAATTACGTACAGGATCTTCAGTCACGTTTTGAAAACTCACAGCTGTAACTGAAGACGGCGTTACCCGCCGCTGCATGTTACGTGGGGCAGAGTGTGTGTATATTCCGTCCCTCTCCCACAGAGTGCCTCTCAGCGGTCTCAGTAGTGACCAGCCACGTGGAACCATGCACAGCGGTCCTAAATATACAGATACAGGCAGCGACAGAGGTGCAGAGATGGTTGCAAACACCACAGGGACAACGACATTTCATCGGCCAGTATCCCGGTAATGAGGCGATGCAGATAGGTCGGACTAATTTGAGAAGTACAAGTATACCTTAAATTCACTCATAAGCCCCAAAAGTTTGTCGATGGAATTTAAAAAACACTAGGTGTATTTATGTCGGTTACTCCTTTTGTAATGCTAACACCTTCAAAGGACGTAGGCCTATCTTGCATTATGTGTACGGCCTACGGGCTCCCTGTGTAATTTTAATGGAATATCTACAAAGGCACAAACCTTGCATTACATACAGGATCCACGGCCCCACTAAGGGTGTCGCTTTCTACTCAAATGGCATATCTACGAGAGTATGGATTTTGCATTACGGTTAATCTTCAGTGTCAGAACTACAGATCTATTCCTATTCAGTGGACTCGGGGAGGACTGGCAGGTTGGTTTAGCTTAACGCTGCGAACTTGTATTCGGTAGATGGTGTTTTCGAATTTAGACCAGGACACCGACTATCCTGGCAATTTTACACGTCTTTCCTCAGTTCCTATAGACAAATTCTGGGACAGTACTTCGACTAGGCCATTATTGCTTCCTTAAAAATCCTTTCAGCTTAACTACCTTCATACCAACCGCTATACAATCCATGCGCAATCTGTGGGGGACAAGGTAGCACTGGGACAAACTTTTATTCAAGTACTTTGGTTCTCCCATGATTATCGTTCCACTAAAACTCGATACTCATTCGCTAACCTATCACAGACACAGCATAATGTTACAAACACACAGCACTGTTAAATAACACACTTAAAAGCATACATAGTCTGAGATACAAGAGCGTCCTAAAACAAACCACAAACGAAGGAAAGGCCTAAAAATTAGAATTGTAAGGGACTGCATACCAGTGTGAGGCTAATAATTAATTTATTATATAACCGTCTTCATAACCTCAATATAACGCTTGTTATATAAAATTTATTTAAAAATAATGAGGCAACATGTTTCGATTGCGCATGTGCTCTTCATCAGGCCTTATACAAGATAAAATTGAAGAAGAAATCTTCTTTAATTTTATCTTGTATAAGGCCTGATGATGATCGCATGAGCGATCGAAACATGTTGCCTCATTATTTTTAAATAAATTTTATATGACAAGTGTTGTATTGATGTTGTGAAGACGGTTATATAATAAATTAACTAAAAATTCGACCTACACTGCAAGACGACTGGGAATATTACTTCATACAGAAGACACTTTTACGTCGCACAGGGTAGGAAGACTGACACAAATACTGTAAATATTCTGTTCCAGACTCGCCGTTCGCCTGAAGTTTGCAAAATTAAGACACTATGACGTAACTCTGCATGCGAGGCATACAGGTACAAAGTAACAGTACAAGGAATACAGAAAAAAGGGACAATCGAAGGCAGAACAACAGAAAAGATAGAACCACAATCGAAAGAAACCAAAAAAAAAAAAAAAAACGGAGCAGACCGACGTATCGGGGATTTGAGGACCCAAAACGGCCAGTCATCTCACGCCAAAGAACTGACCTTGGGTGAAACTCCCTCAATTTCAGCATTTAACCTTTCGCGCGAGAACACGTGGACATTTATGATGCACGTGCCTGTAATGTCCACCTGCTGACGTACAATGCTACAAGTGGCCCAAAACCAAAGCTGATGTCACCACCAGCCGTAGCTGTTACGCAACCCGTGTTTATACCGCGAAATTGGCAGTGCACTCTGATCTGACGAGGATCTTTTATCGTGTTCATGTGGCAGAAAATGGCAGTGTTCTCTGATCGCGTTCACGTGAGAAAATCGCGACCACAGTGCTTTGCATCTCCGCTGTAAACCGTTATGTGGACGAAAGTAATTTTGCTGTTAGCGTTTGTTTATTTATTTACTTCTTTCTCTCCCTCTCTCTCGCCCCCCTCTGTCGTTCCTCCTATTATTCGCTTTTCCCCTGTATTTCCTTTTCTTATCTTTCACCCTCTCTTCCCTCTTGAATGTTGCTTTCGTTTCTTCCACTATGCTTTCAACCCGTCTCCTTTTCGTGTCCTCTAGTCATGTCCTTCTGTTCATCTGTTTCTATCACACCCTCTCGAGCGCTCTCTTCGTTTTCTTCTTTCTTTCCTACGTCGTCAAATAGTTCTTAGCTTATACCTTGAACCTGGGAGTTCCAGGGTTTGAGAATCTTCCAGCAGGCTTGTCACGCTAACACATTTCGTGGCCTTGCTTAGTTCGTCCCGGCAAATGCAGTAACAAATTATGGTGGCTACAACCGATTCTTATCACACACTTCCCAAATCAAATTTTATATAGGCTATTTATATATTTTTCCTCGATTTACATTCACAACACAAAAATCACTAATACAATGAATACTTAAATATATTAATAGCCTTATGCCAGTTTCTTCCTGCCATTATTTCTCTTCCACCGCGCAGCCAGTTCTGCGAAAGACAAGTAATGAAGTGACTGTGCGCCGGCCCCACGCAGCGCTGTACGTGACG
Organism: Coptotermes formosanus; assembly: GCA_013340265.1. Lineage (NCBI taxonomy): Eukaryota > Metazoa > Arthropoda > Insecta > Blattodea > Rhinotermitidae > Coptotermes > Coptotermes formosanus. Next base: position 95,265 of record BLKM01011269.1, on the reverse strand, counting down.
GATTAGGCACTGCAGTCATTGGTCAATATGAAGACCGCCATTCTTCATGGACATTTAACACGTAGTTCCGAGTAGAACCAATAAACAGTAATTACACCAATATTGACTGCAGCCAGGTGTCGAATTTCGCCACTAGGCTACATGTACAGACTGAATGGTTACGTTTGGTTGTTTGGTTTTCGCCTACATACACAGGTCAGAAATCGAACCCGTAGCCCGGATTATGTGCTTGAAATTCGAGTACATCTTAACAGACTTGTGATGTAAAATACCGTGCAAATAACAGTTTTAATCTTCACAATCTCAGTTAAAAGCACGCCTTATGCTTACGCCAACCGCGACGTCCATTCAGTCCACATCGTCACACCCCATTTTTAAGACACACAACCACGTCTCGGCATCTTCCTGTGAGGAATCACAAATAATACTGGTATGAATAGGAATAATGTCTTTAAGCACAAGTAATAAATCCTGTTAAGGGAAGAACACAGACTGGGGGCGGCCACTTAGACTAGCTTCGGCAGCCGCAATTCGTGAGCCAATTTAGGCAAGAGCAAAGGTTTAATGAAATAAAATATTCTTTCCTTACTTGAGGTCGTTTCATTTCTGTTCCTCCAACTATAGAATGGTCTAGTTTCAGTTAGTTATGGATCTCGAGTCTTTAGAAAATCTTCTAACACGCCATTTAACGGTCAGCTTCGTGCACAACTGAACTAACTGAATATTATTTTTTGCAGACAACTAACACGAGCAGCACCAATGACGTGCCTAAGTGCGTTGTGACTACCCCTGCCACAGACTGTGGATATTCCAGAACAGAATGATAAGGAAGATATTTGGACCCGAGAGGGAGGAATTAACAGGACGCTGACGGAAATTGCGTAATTAGGAGCCTCACAGTTTGTACGCCACGCTAAATATTATTCGAGTGATCAAGTCACGGAGAATGAGATGGGCAGGGCATGTCGTACGCATGGAAAAGAAAAATACATACATGGTTTTAGTTGGAAAATCTGAAAGAAAGAGACCGCTTGGAAGGCCTACGCGTGAACGGGAGGATGATATTAAAAGAAATCTTAAAAAATAAGATCGGACGTTGTGGAATGAATTCATGTAGCTGAGGACACGGACAAGCAGCGCACGTTGAAAGCACGTAATAAAACTTCGGACCACATAAAACTATGAGGACTTGTTACCTTTTCAGGAACGACTCTGCTCCACGGAGTTAGTTAGCTGTAATGCTAAAGGATCCCATAACAAGGCACGCAGTTCCCCAAGCAGATCCTCACAGCGCGATCGTGCTGATGCTAATAGCGCTACGTAAACAAGACGCGGTGCAGAGTGTTTGCGTAGCACTAAAACACTTCCGAACGAAATTACACTGCATTAGAAACACGACCTCACAATCACACTGAGCATCTACACACTTCCGACTTCAGGCTACATCGTAGCCTCAGTTCATTGTTTTAAAATGCTTTATTAATAACACTAACTTACCACCGAATGACGTCGAAAACAGAGTAGAACGGAACATACAACATGCACTTTTTACATCGGACATCAGATATTCAGGCATATTTCTCGAAAGGAAGGCATGACACTGCATGGGTGGTTTTAAAGACCTAAACACTATACCCGCAGGAGGGAGGTCAGTGTGTGGATTCGCAATAGGCCAGTCCTCCCTGACCCCTCTTGCCCCACCACTCAAAAAGTTTTCGTGAAGCTGAGATTCTATCAGATGAGGTAACCTGTTGCTACCGTGTTGTTACCACTATCAGTCCAGACAAACGTCGCGATAGCAGCTTCTGGGTCAAAAGTTTCCAAATACTTTCACTTCGCTAAGCGCCTGAACACCAAGGTGATATTCGCGGAATACCATAAAAATTGATTTTTAATGCCATCGTTCGAACTGGTAACAATATTAACCTTTATTCCTCTAATGAGAAGTACACAAAATTTTTACAATCTGACAGCAGCAAAAGTCTTACGCCTTGTTGGGAAACAAGAGTCGAGGGCCCTCTTGTGCCGCGCGGCAAACGTGGCGTTCGTAACGTAATGTCTTCGGGAAGAAGTGCAACAGACTGGTTTTAAAGAAACGAACAGTGCAGCCGCAGGAGAAACGGGAGGTCAATGTCTGGATTTGCAATGGGCCCGTTTCCCCTCCAACCCCTCTAACCCGCCGCCAAAAAGTCATCGTGAAACTGCAGTTCTGTCAGATGCGATAACCTGTCCATGCCATTGTATAAAGAAAAGCAAACCAATACGTGGCCTAACATCACACTGCAGCTCACATTGATGCTTATACCACATTCACCATAAGAACTACTCTTGAAATATGCCTGTTATTACCAGTTCACGGTTATTTAAATACAAAGAATAATGGGGTTCGTGATGTGGCATCCTAAAGACACCAATCACGCTCAAAACAGGGAAAATTTCTTCTGTAGACGTGTTACTCAGAACGCTGAAGCACATCCAATTGGTAATCGCACCAGTGTGCAGTTCTTACACATAAGCTACCTATCTAAAGATGCAATTTCGAAAGTGAAACAATTAATTTTGCGCCAAATTAATGCATGGGCAAACAAGAAATATAACACCGGCATACAAAGAAAGACAAAGGAGAGGGAGAAATAAAGGTAACAAGAAATTAACGAATAAACCGCGAGAGAAAAAAAAGCACGGGATTCTGGGCAAAAATCACAAAGCCCACGTTTCCGCTGCACACATTTCTAGCTCTACATACATATAATACATAGCCATCCGCCTATATGTACCTGTCTGTCTGTCTGTCTATGTATCAATCTGACTGATTGTCTGTCTGTCTTTTCGTCCATCCATCCATCCATCCATCCATCCATCCATCCATCCATCCATCCATCTATCTATCTATCTATCTATCTATCTATCTATCTATCTATCTATCTACCTATCTATCTATCTATCTGTCTGTCTGTCTGTGTGTCTATCTATCTATCTATCTATCTATCTGTCTGTCTGTCTGTCTTTTCGTCCATCCATCCATCCATCCATCCATCCCTCCGTCCGTCTGTCTGTCCGTCCGTCTGACTGTCTGTCTAGACTAATTAGCTAACACCATAAGCACAGCCTTTCTTAACGAGCTAACAGGTCCTCAGCTACTCAAACCGATGGTTTATCTGAGTGTGTCCCTAAACCTGAGCCATATAATTATATCCACCCCACGCCTTCCAATCCTATTCCCCTACCCATTTTAATATTATCCTCCACCTAAGCCTAGGTGTTCCAGACCACCCTCTTCCTCCAGATTATCCAACCGAGTACCTGTACTGTATTATAAGTGCCTGAGGACAGTACTGACACAGACAAAGAAGTTGTACGGCAACTAAACAACGTCACACACTCCACTCCCGCTTTGAATCTACCATAAAGCTCGCCTCTCCTGCCTGTAATCTGACTAAGACATTTGTGTGCAGAGAAAAGCTTTCATTTCTGGCCATTTCGAGAAACATGACACAGTGGACCACATTTAGAACTAGCCTGATGCGTCACAGTCTCACCTGAGCATGGGTCAAACTAATCCTCACGCCTGCGTGACGAAGATGAACACGCGCTATTTCTTGGGTAAAGGTGACAGCAGCATTGCGTCTGACGTCATAGGAACTTAAATTTATTAACAAGGCTCAAGGAAACTGCACTTTATTCAGCAGTACCTTCAAATAATGAGACATTTATGACGTTATCTCTTAGAACAATATGCGGCCGTTTTGCATCTCTTAGATCAAGAACTAACCAAACTTTCACGCTTAAACCTGAATCAACACCGCTTTAAAGCCTGGCATTTGCTGTGACCCCGACCCAATCTGAACCTTTTTCTCATCCCCTAACACCCCAATTAACGTTATCCTAACATTTCCGCCTCTGTCTTCCAAGTGTCTCTATTTTCCTTACCAAAATCATGCACGTATTTCTTGTTTCCTACACCAGAGCTACTGTCCAGCCTTTCAGCGTAGCACCCTTATGCTATACCTTAAAATTATGCTCGGCGCTCTGGACCATATGGTCTCTGAGATCGGAAAGAATTGCATACAGGCCTAAACATGTGTTTAACTCACTTCAATCGGATGCTTTCCAAAAACGCTGAGGAAAGACTTCCGACAAGTAAATGGGCACAATATTAGTTTCACAGGGAACTATTTAATATCGTGCTAATGATGTTGAAATTAACAGCCCGCCAGGTGAGGATAGTAATATTGGAGGCAAAGACTTACAACGAAAACTAACACATTAAAATGGATCTTAAATAAATACCGTACGACACTGTAGGCCGGACTTAACTGACACAGAATAAGGTCCCACAACAATATTTTTGATGGGCCGTGCCGTAGCTCAAGGGATTAGTGGCCAGCCTCTCACCGCGGAGACCCGGGTGCAGTCCTAGGCCCGTACACGCGGGATCTGTGGTGCAGAAAGTGGGGTAGGACAGGCGTTTCTCCAAGAACATCGGTCACTGCACCAGTGTCCCATACTCGTTCATTCACTCATTCATTCATTCATTCATTCATTCATTCATTCATCGATCCATCCGTCCATTCATCCATCCAACCATCCATCCATCCATCCATCACCGAAACTATAGAAGCTTAGCAACCGACACTCATTAAAACACTTTTGTGATCGAAGTGCTGAATCTGTCGGTTCCACGAAAGCCAGAAATTTCTTAACCAGCTGAGCAACTATAAACTTGTCAAGGAAAGCATTGCAGCATGAGGCTGCTTACTTAGGCAAGGAATCGACTGCAGCTGCGCAGAGAAACAAACGTCCAGAGTAATATACGGACTGTCACTCAGTGTGCACTTGGGCATAATGTTAAAAATAATACACATTACGAACCAAAGGCCGTTACAATCAAAATTAAAATTGCATACACTTACAGCTGTAAAACAATGGTACTCGCGCGCCTTAAAAGTCTACAAAACGCAAACGGATTACGAGAAGATAAAGTGACTTGGCCTGCTACTATGTTTCTTTATTCGGTGGAAGACTTACGCAAATTCGTTAAATTACGCGGAGGCAGAGCTCCATGTATTCTATCTGTGCATGTGGTATGTAAGCACTAAACACCAAGATCCGGCAATCATTGCCCACTGTGGACAGGATATTTGGTTTTCCTTCTTTGCTTTCTCGTTCATTGATCCCCTGCTCCACTTAGTGTTTCATATGCAATTTTTTTTCCACAAAACAGCAAAATATACGGGGTTCGCAGCTGTTCCTGAAGGAAATCGGACCCCACCGTCGAATCGACCGCCCATCACTTTACCAAAGCATTACGGCCCACACAATTCATGTGACGTCATTCTACTGCAGTAAATTCTGCTTGTCAGAGTAGCAACGCGCACCTAAAAACACAAAGTCACACCCACGCTTCGCTTTTCTACCAGGCATGAAGCTATGTAAAGGGAAAACAGTTCAGGTGGAAGTACCACAAACTCGCGCATGAAGCTATCCACTCGTACACATTACAACATTCCTCCCACCCCGAATATGGTGGCGGCAGGTTCATCCGAAACGTCAGTACGAGTCTACAAACCACAAGGCGTCATACCTCAGAATACCGTAAATTAACATGCTGAAATATTTTGGAACACGGCATGCAGCATAAACAAAATCTCCACGACTTGAACGAAACTAACAGTTAGGGCTATATTTCTAACTTTATAGTACTTTTTACCGTAATAGACGGTGGCGGCACGTCAGACCTACTGAGGCCGCAAGCCGCTTACATGAATCATTATATTAAAAGTAGCACATTCACTACACCATGACAATAAACTTAAAAATGTGCACTTCTCTAATACGGCTGAAGTGATTAAATCAAGGAGATGATACATTAGCCATGCATGGAGGAAATTATCCAACATTTCGTCGGGAAATCTAAAGGGAAGATAACACTGGAGAAACCCAGGCGTAGATGTAAGGGCAATATTAAAACTGGTCTTAGAAACATAGGTTGTAAGATATGAATTGGGAACAGATGGCTCAATACGGTCTAATAACGTTCCTAGACATGGCAATGAACCTGCGGGTTCCGTAAACGCGCAGAACTTCATAATAAGCCTAAAAGCGACTTGATAACTACCAACTTCTCAAGAAACACACGGCAACAAATAGGCCTATGATATACTGGGTGTCTTCCAGTGGCTGCCATATGGAACAGATGAAGAGGAATCTTGTTACAAAACATTAAAAGACAAGAATGGTGAAGATAATTGACGTGCTTGTGATCTTGCCTACCTCAGTGACCTTGGTATTTATTCACTGCAGCTACTGATTAACCACTTCAAAGATAAGAACACTCGACGTATCAGAATGCGTGACGCGCTTCACTATTTTAATTGTTTCTGTTAAACATCCACCACACTGAAAGCTCTTCCAAATAAATCTCTACAATGTAATTATACCTGCATTCACACCAAGCAGGAACCTTTCAACTGCGAGCCATTTTGGGGAAAAATACGAAGTCAGATTTCAGCGCTGTATGAAGCACGGATTACATAATGCTGGTGAAGACTGAATTTTAAGTTTGTACGAAAACTTCTAGTACAGACCCCTAATAAATGCAAACGATAAGGTTGGCAGTATGCTTATACAATCACGTCAAAAACATTTGTGCGGGACAGTGGGGGCATGCTCCACGCTCCCGCAGTTTCAAATCCCGGTGACATAAATCGTGCCCAATGTAAAGGAGGCTCGGTGGGCTCTAAACCCGGTCTCACCACAGCGGCAGCAAGGAAAACTCTACTTCCGTGCCAAAAATCTAACCCGGTCGCTCACCACTAATTACTACCAGCCATCTTGGCACACATAAATCCCAAATATATAATTTAATACGAATCCAGTAAGTAGATTCAGAGATGAATGTGAAAGGACAGCTACGACATCCCCATCACGCGTTTATTTTAAGCGCCTTGTTTAAATATTGCATAAACATGTCCAATTTTTCAATATAAGGCAACTTTTTATTACAAGTCATTCGGCGAGGCGCCGGGTAGGAACACCAAGTGGGCAGCAAGGTGAAGCAGACTGTGCAAAAAAGGACGGAACAAAAGAGACCTTCGCCGTTATTAGTAACTCTGTCCTCAATTTGTTGCCTTCAGGATTTCTCAAAACTCGAGTCAACCAGAACTACGAGCACAAGTCGCTTCAGAGACCCATTCTTGAACTTCAGCGGCGAACTCACAACCAGGGACACGAATGGGACCATCATTCCGGTCTACTCTTAGGCTATAAGTGAATTACAAAAGGTCCATTGGCAGGAAATATCCATCACAGTGTACCGTAGACGTTTCAACGGGGACTTTTTGACATATCCCGTCTCTAGTTGTGATTTATGCAGAAAACCCTTCAACTGATCCGTTCGTACATAATATAGCCTCAGAGAGATTCCATCATATTACAGTTTCACTGAATATTTTACGCCATGAATTCGAGAAGCTCAGACACAGCTCGATAGATTTTGTTGGTAAAGTACGACGCTGCATGGCCGGTCGAAGTAGGGGTACCTCTTGGCTGCTTCGTAACGTCAAACAATCACTGTATATTCACGTCATGAATTTGAAATTCCTAAGATACAGCTTCATAGATGTTATGGATAAAACACGACGCACCAATACCGACCGAAGGACGGGTACCTCTTGAAGGCTTCATAACAACAGACCTTTTTTGAGAATCACGGCCGTGTGGCCTGTCGTAAACTGTAATAGCAATGGGGGTGTGACTCACCCACACTCCCGGTACTGTATAGTATGCACAGAGACGGAAGTAAATACACCTACACTTCACGTACAGATAAGAAACCGCTTGATCTACTTAATACGAAGAATGCAGCTCGAGTACAGCTGTAAACAAATCGCTCAGGAATTGCTCCTTATTTATTTAACACTGTTTTTTCAAAATACATATGAAACAGAACTGTAAAATTTGCGCATAAGTTTGGGGATATTGCAGCGGTTGCAGCTTATTTTAATATTCGCCTATACGCACTGAAGGCGCCAGCGAAAACACAATACAGGACAGCCAGTCTCCCGATCGAGATATGAACACGGAAACCACTCGACAGCTACATTACTGACTACAATATTGAAAAGGCAAATAAAGTTACAGGATGGATAAAATTGCACGGTTAAAAGCTTTACGAAGAGGGGGTCTACTTAACGAAAAGCTCTAGGGAAGGGGACCGATAACATGCGCAGGTGTAATGGAAGGATAATGTTAAAATGGACCTTACACAGTTACAGGGGATGGACTTCTGTGAACACGTCAACAAACCTTCGGTTCTTGAAAAGCAATTGAATTTCTTGGCCAAATGATCAAATTGAAAAAAAAAAAATCCGCACCATATTCGTTTTGAAGGCTTTGAGAAGGAAGCTAATAATGGCACACAATAAACGAGCATTAAAACCCACTTACGTTCAGGAGAACCAATCGCAGGAATCCTCATTTCGAATCCCTTCGCCGATGCCAGTTATCCCGACGTTTTTCGTAATTTTCTTCAACCCTTCAAAACAGATGCTTACGTAATACCTAAAACAGAACACGGCCGCTTCGTCTGACCAACATCGAATTTCGCCATCAATAAGTATCCTACCGAGCAAGCTGACTCGCAGTAAAATGTCTGAAATGTAGTCAGAAAGCGGCCGCTTCTACTTTCCGCCTGAACAAGCTATCCTGAATAAGGTTGTTCGTGGTTTTACTCAGAACTGCCAAGCAAATGATGAGATAGTCCCTCAAAGTAGGCCACGATCGCTTCCTTCCACATCCTCTCATTAATTAAGTCAACTTACCATGCGTCACCAGGGCTATGCCGTCTGAGATGGCGTCATTAAATAAATATTCATTTATTCACAAATAGATCAACTAACCGTTACGTACTTCCATACAATATAACTCACGCAGTTGTTACAGCGCCTTTACACAGACCTATAAAAGCAAATGGACACTTTCGGGGGTCACTTATACTGCAACGATTACCTCGTTCCTGGGCCGTGAAAAGGGCCGAGACTGAACGCCATCGTCTCATACGCCCTAATGACACAGTGCCCTGGGACAACTTCATATCTGCCTTGCACTGTCTGTTTGACGAACACGGATTTACTTAAAAGTGAATCAAGAGGTACGAAGCTGACTTACTTAAAAGTGAATCAAGAGGTACGAAGGTGAAAACAGGATCGGATATATCAGGGACCGAAGGACAACTGGATTCAGGCGTATTGCTTCTTCTGAAACAGGTTTATGCACATCAGCTAAACATCACTAGGCAACAAATTGTCACTTTTTTCGATAATATACAGAATAAGAAGCTATTTTTGACTGAATACGGTATGGTGACTCTAATATGAGAGTCACAAGCAGCGCGCACAGCTTTTTGTTATTCTGTGCTTTATTCGAACGTAAAGACACATTAACGTACATACCACTTATTACGCAATTTCAAATCATCATGCTAGATTAATGACAATAAACTCTTATTCACTAATAGATCACGTGCTTCCATTATAAACAGTTTCTACCCCTCAGTTCTGCCAACATTCACTGCGCAATACTTACTTTCAAACAGCTACATAAAATGGTCCTTACGTTTTTTTTCCAGAACTGTGACATATAATATCAACCTAACCTTTTAAGGACGAAACTGAATCTGACTTGAAGACCCAGCTCGTACCGCGCAGTAAACACTCTCGGCCTTGGTTATAAAAACTGATCAGTTAATATTGTATAGGGAAATAATCTCTGTTTGTTCTGAGATCCATAAAAACACACAAGTGCATTGTGGGTAGAATATAGAATTTATGATGCTGGAGGTGGTGTTATATAAAGTAACCGTTAGGCATTAAAAGGTTAAACGGCAGTTGGAAACCCTAGAACGTTCAAGATCAAGTTCACTACGACAGAACTTGAGCCCACAGCTTAGAGATCAGAATGGAATACACAAAACTGATGTTATATATAGCGTCATACAGAAACGCTTGAAACGGTAATTCTTGTGAATGGAATTTCAATAACGCTGTGACAAGCGGCAGGCGTTGCGACAGTATACGTACATTCAAAAGCTTCACGTTTGCTGTGTGGCATAAATGTATGTAAACTAACTTCCGCTATCGCAACTTTCACAAGCGACAATCATTACCAAATATATTAAAATACAGCCCACAGATTTTTCTTCTTCGAACGGTACGTTAATCATACAGGACTGCACTGAAGAAAACCAGAAAGAAAATACAGACATCGTATGTATCAGCGGTTTAATTGCAGCGATAACTCTTCCATAACCGTCACTGCTAGACAGTACTTTTTGTAAAAAGTCAGTAAACATGACAATATATTGAAAATGTCCTGCAGACAAAATAATTCTTTATATTTAATAATGTACGCTACACGTTTCGGTTATGGTCGAAATATTATTAAATACTAAACATCAAATTAATATACAATTATATATATATTAATATACAATTATACACATTAATATATGAATAAGTAATATTAAATATTATTAGATAAATATCAAGACCTGTTGTGTCTGACTGAAACTTACAATTTCTTCTCAGCTAATTATAACACAACGGGATGAATTCCATCATAATAGTCAGTAAATGTGCCGCAACTCACCCTTAGAGAGCAGGTAAATTTGAAAATTCCTCCCGTTTTCGCAAGGAAAAATAAAAAAAAAAACTTGTCACACTGTTGCTTCACATTGTGCGAATATTATTGGAATAAAACAACAAATAAGATCTATTTTTCCCGCGTTCTGAATTTATAATATTCATCTAATGCGTCACCAGCAATACAAGTTCCGGAACACCGTACCCTTGCTTAACGTCACAAAAGAAGCACTGCTGCTGCAAATATGGCCGACACAAAATATCATTTGTAACACGCAGCAATACATTTCAAAAGAACAGGCTTCTTAAATTTCCCTTGTTTAAGTGGACGACGGAGAAAAATATGCGGTCGTGATCTACTTTATGGCAGTCAGTGGAATGATTTATAACGTGCGGCAGGGAAGATGGGGTTACGCCTACACAGGGCATAACATTGAACTATAGGCCTTCAACTGTTTTTCCTTTCCAAAACTAGCACAAACAAGTTGGGCAATGTCTAGAGACGCTATTTGCATGCGCACATTCATAAAGTCCAATTTAATATGTGACAGACATAGCCTCGAAAATAAACTAAAGTATGAAACGGACTGCATCGACTCTCGACTCTGAAGATGACGGCACTATAGTCTTTCGAAACGTATGTAACAATTCACCATTTGACACGGCGTAGCAACCCAAAAGACTTGAGTCTTCGGAAAAACCGCTGTGCGAACCTCAAACCTCGCATAAAGTGTCTAAATTGTAACAAAGCAGGCCTGCTAAATAACAAGAGGCGTACAAATCCCAGGCGCCAGGTCGCCAGGGCGACTGTACTTTGTACGGTTCCACCTAATATTTGTGGGTCTTCAGTACGGTACTGGCTTCATGTCACTCTACTGGCGCCTAGAATTTTAGGCTGTTCCTAGATTTTCGGAAGATTTGTGCAGTTTTGTACAAAATACCGACTACAAGTTTAGTCTGCAATGCTGGCCTACGCTTACATGACGTATAATTAACATTAACGTAAATTTAAACGTATAACAATCTGCACTTGGGACTGCAGGCCGCGATGTCCTCGTTGGAGAAAAAATACCTGTGCATTTAGTCGACGTATTTACCAATAACTTCAGCCCTACTCGTGCATTTCAGCAAAAATCCGATGATCTAGAGCGACGGATGGACGGACAGACAGAGAAATGCAGTACTATGACGCCGCACTGTCCGAAACTAATTACGGAGAACGAAGACGTAATGTGGGTAGGATTCATTTGGACCAGAATAGGATGCGATGGAGGAAGCCTTTTAGGATTTGCAGTGTTCTCATTCTGGTGCTAATCACAGAAGTTAAAACTTGTGAGAGAAAACGTTTCTGCCCATCTCCCACACCAGATTGTACCCCTCTCGTCTGCAATCAACCTGTCTTTTACAGCACGCCGTTAATCCACAATTAGCAAATTGGCACTTAAACACATCCCACAAGATTGCGTGACTTCAAAAGCAGAACATCAACAACACGTGGCCAGGTCTAGATCCCCTGGGACGGATGCACCTTCCTGTCCTTGAATAACTGCACGCGACGTGAAAACTGCATTGTTTCCATTATAAATGTATGCAGCTCTTTCACCTTTAAATATCGCGTAGATTCAGGGTCATGACTCTGAAAAATACGGATAAGGTACATGATTCAAATCCCAGGAGAGGAATCGGTTACTCTGGCTGTTCATAAACCTGTTTGAAATTTAAATTATTTGTTGATTTGATGACAATATTTCAGCAGCATGATTAAAGGACCAGCCGTGGCTTTTTTTCTTGTAAACCGCAAAAACCCTCAGGCAGGCTAGCAGGCTTCAAAGCTAAGACTCAAACCCAGAACCTCCTGAACACAGGGCGGTAGTGCAACCACCGCAGTACCACTGAATAACCTCTCATGCAGTAAACACAAACGGTTCAATGCCGTGTGCAGCCCACGGAAACGATGTGAACTTTCGTCGGAAGTAATGTCTTCAGCATGTGTCGTACACGAGTTCATGTGTACTTGTGTATTAACCATGGCTATTAATAACACGCTGACATTTTCTTGTAAATAGCTACTGTACGTCACATCGGTTCCCATCCAATTCCGCAGTTAAGTGGTTAGAAATCCTGTTTTGCACACCCGATTCCTTCCGCATCCTTCGCAATTTATCCTGTCATTAGTTTCACTATAGGCCTGTCACGCAGTTTAAGGGTGTTACTGCATAAAGTAAAATAAAATGGCACTTATACTTCCTCGCCTACGTTTAACTGATCCCTTTTCACAAAAACTTCCAAATAAAAATTAAACGTGCACTTCTCATTTCCCCACCTACTTGTCCCAACTAAATCACGATGCATGACACAAGCATCCGCAACGTACTACCAGCAGGTGAAGACTGAAGCCAGCTGTAAGACAGCACAACTGAAATATCTGTGTGAGGTCAAATCGCGAAGGACAGGAAATAAATTAAAATGTGAGATACATTTACTGTTAACAAACTGCCAGACGATATCAAGAAACCAAGCACGCCGGCATAGTGGTTAACGTTCTATACTTGTGTGCGGCATATAATCATTTCAAATCTCGGCGGGGACACCGGCTATCCTGCAGGCAAACACTGGTATAACAAGTCGGTGAAACCACCGCGGCTTCCTTCTGTATCCTTTCCAATTCATAAATCAGTCCACCATTCTGATAATGCACAAAATCAACCACAGACAAAAGATAAGTAACGCAAAAACGGAGAAAGCATGCTCTTCGGATGGAAAGGAAGCCACTTTTAAATAGCTACTACTGTACACACAGTGGCGCGCAAGCCGCCTGACACTATAGGCAACGTGTTAAACATCGAGCAACAAGTGACTTTTGCGTCACCCTGTACAAACAGCGAGAGGGAGCTGAGATTGAGACGACGCCATACGAGATGGACGGTGCAATCTGCGTACTTCTCAATCGACACACAATACGTCGGTAACTTCCACGAAAGAAGAAAAATGAGAAGGCGGTACCAGTTATAATGTTGGCCTACATCATCGTATTTCCCACTCTCTCCTTATTCCCCTCTTCATGCACTTCTCGGCGGTAAAAATATAGTCTTTGACCTTCCACTCAAGAGTGGGAACGTGAACCGTGACGGAATAAGCACATTCCCCAAACGTGTTTTCACAATTTTGTGGAAACCATCGACCTGTGCTATCCACTTACTGCAGATACAAATCTGCTGCTGCGTTACGAACACACATCGCAGAGTCAGAAAGCGCATTTCGTTAAAGCTGGAGATCTTAATCAAATCTTATAATTTATGGCATGTACCAATACTTCTAGTACAACGATAAGTGTCTGACAAAACAAATTTGCTTTTCCGAAAATGTAAGCGTTAAATTAAACCTATACGAATTCCAGTTAGTAGCAATTAGTGTAGAACACCCACTTCAAATTTAATCAAAATCCCTTAAGTAATTTTGGAGACGAAACCTCCACATACGTGGACACAACTCCTCCTGCAAACGTTCAATTCCTTCGAAAGACCGAATAGAACAGGTGCACCAAGATGCTTCACAGGGAAAACATCGAATCAGGAAGGCAGATGTATAACTATACTGCGTTTTCTGATCGAAGTCAAAATTAAACCCGACACAATGACCGAGCAGGTGAATGACCATTATTTAATCCAGAGACACCACCCAATTGTCAGAATCAATATACTGCACTGTACACAAAGGCTAGGTGCCCTGTACTGAGTAAGAATTTCTCTACGCCAACGGATGAGTGCCAACCTATTTTATGCGTTCGCTGTGATTCAGAGATAAATTTGTTCCTGAGAATTACCCTAAGAACGCAAAGTCTGAAATTTATGAAAACAGTATGCAAACTCCGTGTCCTATCTCGAAAAAAAAACGCGCGTTTCTGTTACAAATACCAAACACGAAATTCTGTTTAGAGAAATACATACCGTTTGTCAGAAATATGCACACACGTAAATACTGCGAGGAAAAAATTCATAGCTTTTTAAATATTAAGCGCTACAGTATATATAAAAGACTCGTTATTTTATCTGACCTATTATTTGCCACTTCTCTCCTCAATTCCGCTGCGCGCGTGGGCGTTCAGTTGGGTGGGATCCGTTAGTATGATAACAAAAGGCGATAGAATATAATATGTCAAATATAACAATGACTCCGTAGTAATCAATACGATTTCAACGGTTAACAATGGCTATGAAACGACATTACGCCAGAGGCTGTTATCACATACATGATTACGAAGCCGCACTTCAGTACTTACATAATGTGAGGGCTAAGGTTGCTTGGATTCTGGCACGGTGCATAAGCAGCGGTCTTACTCACCTGCAAGAAAAATAAGAGATACTACATGTCACTGTGCATATGGGTGAAGATTAGCAGTTGGCGGAAGGTTTAGCTGTAACTGATGCATTTCCTGCCGCATGGACCGAGCAGGATGTTTAGCGCTAACGTGCGGAACACGCATTCGTAGTGTACATAAATCGAATCCCAGGAGGGTTACTTACCAACTAGTGGGTCATGTTGTAATTTATTCAGTCACTCACGACAGTGTCAGAATAATATATACAAATCTCATTCGATGCCGGCCTATAGTTATTTCAGCGATTGTGGGTCATTAAATAACTTCTTCTTGGAACTCGTAAATTAAAGAGAAAATTTACACTTGGTAAGAAAACTGTGGGCTGTCCCTTATGTCTACATGCGTACATTGTATGGTTATTAACGAGGACAAAGGGGTAAAACAGGGATGTGTCTACCGACGGAAGCAAGATTTTCATTTTATTTCCGATGACAAGATGATGGTTAAAGTTGAAGACAGGCACAAAAGGGGACTTGGGTGCTAAGACACATAGAGTGTTGAGAAGCTTAAGCACTGGGGTCATGGGTTTCAATCCCGCCGACAGTGGTGTGGTGCTACCCCATGTAAACAGCCTTGCAATGGGTAGATCCCCGTTATTGGCAGCAGAACTGTATTTCGGTAAAGCCAAAAAATCAAAATAACGCACTCATGTGGGGATCAATTGAAAGCGTAACCACAAACATCATTATCCCTTTAAAGACGAAGCGTATCTGTTTTATATAAGGACTCAGTGCGTACCGCGCTGTAAACACTCTCCGCTTTGGTTATAAAAACCTCTTAGTGTTTTATAAGGCAAAAGTTGCTGTTTGTTCTGAGATCCGTACAAAACACATAAACGCAATGTGGGCACCACGTAGAATTTTTTAATGTTAAACCTGGTGGTACGTAAAGTTACCGCTAGGCTTTAAAAGGTTAAATGCATAGCAAATAACAGACTCACCATCCCTTTCACGACAGGGCTACCATATGTCATTATCGCATTTGTAACAATCCAGCTATTATTTGTTTCATAATTCTGCAACTGGCCGTGCATCATATGAAACCAGCAGGCATAAACCACAACAGACGGAAAACACAAGCAGACGACGGTGAAGATAATATGGCAAAGGAACAGAAAGTCACCAAAGGAAGGGCAATGTCAGGCCTAAATGTGCTCGCAATTCGTACTCTTCGCTTGGGACAGCAACTGAGTGCGAGTGTGACGGGCGGGGTAGGTAACACAGACGGAAAAAGGCTACCAAGTTCTTTCAAAGTATGAGAGGGTAACTTCGAGAATGAGGCCACATGGAAGGCCTAGACGCAGGTGGAAGATAATATTACCAAATGTATACGATGTTAAGTTGTGGAGGGTACTGAAGTTACTGTGGGGGGTACTGAAGTTACTGTGGAGGGTACTGAAGTTACTGTGGAGGGTACTGAAGTTACTGTGGGGGGTACTGAAGTTACTGTGGGGGGTACTGAAGTTACTGTGGGGGTACTGAAGTTACTGTGGAGGGTACTGAAGTTACTGTGGAGGACATTCGTGAAACGGTAACAAACAGGGAGGCTCCTTGGGAGTAGGAATTTCTTAATCAGCTTAACAGCCACCTAGAAGGAACGGCAGCATGCAGTTCGACGGTGTGACTTATGAGAGGTCATTGTTATTCAATTTTATAAATTATCTTGTTGTCCCATCTCACCTAGGTCCAGGTATCTTTCTCACCCCCACTATGATTATGTAACCATTCTGCCGATCTGTTGAAGATTCCAATACATTGCTGATGGCGTATGCTTTCTGGCCGATAATTGTTGCAGATCCGAGCACAGTACCAATGACAATATAAATGGGATTGCACAATTGGTGCTGTTCTGCAAAAGCATTAAAGAGAAGTACGTCAAATCAATACTGTAAACCTCCCTCAGGCCCACGAATGTCAAAGGCAAGAAGCACGGAGAAGGGGGCGACGGAGGTGAGTGAGGCTCCTCAGCTAGGTTATTGCATCATGAGAGGAACTGCGAAAACGCTTGCGCAACACCCTGCAAGTTAGCCAACCCGCACGTCCATCACGTAAATCGTCCCGCCCTTTATTTTCCATCATTGCTTTCCTCCCCCCTATTTAACGATTTACTAACTAAAGGACAATGGAGAAATGACATAATACAATTATCAATATAAGCTTTGTTGCCGCAAACGAGTTCAAAAAATCCATACTATTCCAACAGCAAAATGACTCGTTTATATAACTGGCAACTGTGTAAATATAGTCCGTCTCTGGCAAGCTATTCCAAAGTGCGTCATTCCCTATGACTTCAAATTGGCACCAGTTGCAATTACATGGCGAACATGTTATTCCATCGACGTCAACAGAAAACTCAGAATGGTAGAACAAAGGATACGGTTATCGCACTTCAAAAACGACGCAGTTTTCTCAAAAAATAGATACATGAACCGCATTTCCAGCCACTTTGTACTGCTCAAAATTATGTCCGACCTAAGCAGCGTTGTATTGTTTGAACACATGGTTTATTAACTGCTTATTATTCAGTCCAAAAACCATCAGCCCGTCTATGTTGAATGACATTATCGCACACTAAGCTACACAATCATAAAACACAACAATGCTGCCCGCTGTCTTGAAGGGCTTTCAATACTAACCTCTTCCTTTCAAGCAAGCACATGCATTGCAGCATTTGAAACAGGCAGTTCCGAGCAGAACGCACAAAACCAGCTTCCAATACGACTGACTTCTAGCCCGACAGAACGCTTACTCTGTTACTATTCATATGGCATTTATCTCCGTAAACACTCACTACTTAAGTATTGATTATGTAGCATATAAAGTACGCGTCCACTTGCCTGGATATAAACTCCAACGTTTCGCATCGCCGTCGTGCATGAGACCGTTTATTTACACACAATATTCCGCACGTCTACGATGTATCGCCGTATCAAACGTCACAAGCCTTGCTCTCACGAAAACCTAAGAAATATTTTATTTTAAATGTTACGAAAAAGATGGAAGGGTTTAAAATTTTCCGAAGACCTGTTATCACACATAAAAATCACGACCCATAAGTATATGTCGCTATCGTCTTTTAACGATTCGTAAGTTCGCGCATCCGCCATGTTGTTATTACTATTCCAATTGACTATGCTCATACCAAGTTGATACGCGGAGGACAAACTGCATGGCGATTTCATACGCCTGAGCCCCTTTTTGATTTTATTTCAAGGAAAAGCGTAGACTCAGCAGTGCTGAAGAAAACATCGACATAAGAGGCTTGAAATTAGCGGCTTCTTTAACATATTATATCGAAATACATATAATTAAATTTTGGTGGGGATCCTTTTTGGGAAGCAACTACCTGTAGAATCGAAGAGACGAGAAGGTAACATGAACACTGAGTTTAGGGATAGTGGTTGCAAGTGGCACAAGACCTATCCAATTAACTTTATCTTGTACGTTCTTTTAATGAAATTTGGTAGGGGAATTTTACCAATACTGGAAAATTTCAAGTTCGTGCAAGACTTGGCGGGAACATGGAGAAACCTAAAAATACATTCTTAGTCATATCAATGGCTTCATTATCTAAGAATCAAAAGCAAAATTCAATTTTTGTACATTGTCCATACACCTTACATTATCTGTGTAATAACACTGTACTGCATTCGTGCCAATGTAAGAACATACTGTCCCCAACAGAACAAATACACGCATGTTCCTCAAACTGACCGCCATACCGTATGGTTTAGCGCTGAGACTTACACACAGCAGTAACAGTACGTTTATTATATTATAGGTTACATTTGGATGTTGCCTGCACAAAGAAGAAGCGAAATTGAAAAAAAAAGCACTAACTGCTAGGCACAATGTTACATGTCTCACATTCAAATTACACAGCTCACTAACAGAATACTACATTCACGGCAACATTTAGAAAAAAGAAAACCCAACAAACAGCAGTCCCAAGAAACCAGAAAACTGATGTTTCTTGCACGTTACGAAATTAGATCATAGGCACATTTAAAACAAATATATGTTGTTTACTTTCTAAAACTGGACGTCAGTCCAATAAAGGTATAACGACATATGCATATATATAATTAAAATTCAATATCCGGTAGCAAAAGTACAAAGCACAAACCGCAAATAACATTACAAAATCCCATTCATGTAATCTCATAGTACAACATATGCAAGCAGGCCGATATCTCATCTATTCTTAATTGCGTATCACTCATAATTTTACACAGCTGGTGTAGAAATGGTAACAACAACAACTAGCACCAAACATGTCACAGCGTCAGCTGTTGAAGACATTCTTTGTTATGGAATCTAAGATTCATCACTGTCACCACAACACCCGAGGCTGTTCAAATCTTAAAAGTCTACTTCCCTGTAATCGATTCAAATTGTAACCCCCCACACAGGCTTGTGTCTTGACCTCCAAGCGGTCTGTTTCCTTCAGGCTTCAGCCTACGCCTGAGCCCCTACCCCCCTTTTTTTCCCAAATCGGTGATTCTTGTTTTGTTCACCTAACTTCGTACACGTCGCTGTCAAGAAACAGAAAGCCCAAACTAAATAAATCGTAGGCCCTACCGTACCAAAAGAATTTTACGCCAAAAATGTCACCATAAGGGCACAGTATTTGAACTAGGGTAATGGTTTTATCGTTTCTAATATGATGTTAGCCTGTCAGAGTTTATAAACCCTTTTGTCACAATACCCGAAAAACTAAACTACTCATAACAAACATGTTATCTGTTTTACAGGCTACTGACGTTGACTTGCAGTGCAATAGCTCAGCCAGTCAGTAGCCGGCTTCTCACAAAGTAGGCCTGGGTCAGTCCCAGTGCAGAGCATATGGGGTTTGTGGTGAGGGAATAACATATGGACAGGTGTTTTCCGAATACTTAGTTATTCCCCTGTGAATATAATTCCGTCGACGCTCCATGCTCATTCATCTAACACCGGGGAACTCTAGAATGGGCGCATCAGAAGTCACAGTTTCAAGGCACGCACTTTCATCTCAAGACAGGAAAACAGAATAATCCTAACAGCCATTAGGGGTATGTGAGAACAGTGTGCTTAGAATATCCAGACCAAAGACACTGGAAATAAGGCATAATAATGATGAGCTTGAGAATTCGTGATAACGAAATATTAGATGAGAGAAACTTATACAACACATGCAGCATCAGGGGCGTAGATTTTTTTTTTTTGGTGGTGAAGGGCCCCGCAGCAGACGCTACGGACGCACCGCAGCCTTGAGGCTTCTTGTACAACCCTGTGATGAAGATGATGATGATTATTTTTGGTCCTTTTCCTAGTAATGGAGCACCAGTGGAATGAAATTGACAGGGGAAAACCGAAGTACTCGGGGAAAAACCTACCCCAGTGCCACTTTGTCCACCACAAATCCCACATGGACTGACCCGGGATCGAACCGGGGCCTCCGCGGTGGGAGAGGCGTAGTTTGGGTGAGGCCGCATCGGGCAGCAGAGTCCAAGGAGCGGCAAAATGGGTGGAAAAATGAATACTTTAAATGAAAATATTTATTCTGTGGCCTCAATAAATTTTAAATTATTGAGACAAATAACAGAAAATCCAATAAATGTGATTTACGCCTACTTAAAGCTTATAATTTCTGTAAGTGGCGGCCATTATGATTGTTCGCCCCAGGCATAAAAAAAAACTAGCTACGCCACTGTGCAGCAAGCAAGGCAGAGATATAAGTTGTGTACAATATGAAATGACGAGATTAGTTGTAGACCAAGGTACCAACTGAACGATAATATTAAAACTGATCTGAGTGTGAAGATGTGAACTGGTTTAAACTGACTCAGTACTGGATAATAGTATTTTTATGAGTTCGGTCCGTCCTCATTTTCTTGGGACTACATACAGACCAACGCCGGGCTGTCACTGTGGTAACGTTTTACAATTAAGTACACGTACCAATTAGAAGCCTTTTATCTTATAAAACCGTTAAAAATTAACTTTATCTGACTATGTACCAAGATCTACAACCAAAATCCCGACTAAAAAGACTCCGTCCCTTACGATACAATAACCAGTCCCTAAGTCTATTGACTCGTACTTCCGAACATATTTTTCCCAAAATATGTGACATATTCCTCTGTAACTTCCAGGCTCTTTCTAATTTCCCTTCCTTTCTAAATTTGTTGTATACATCCAATCTTCCATTCTCTTCTAAATCATCTCTTATTGTTAATTTATTAAAGAACTGTCGCAATTTCAATCCCTTCACCTTTGGTAACGAACACCTTCCATACTTCAGCCCGTACACCATCATACACTATTTCTTTATGATTTTTCATACTCAAAATAGTTTATTTCACCTCTTGTATTGTAAAATTGACATCCAATTCACTTGGACCCACAGAACGAGCCTCTCTTTTAACACGTCATCTTGTTTTGTAAACATACAGAAAATCCTACCAAACTACCTGAATTCACAATCACAGTGTTTTCCCGTTTCTTCACAATGTTCCACGCGCCCCCCATGTTTCTCACATCTTTCTGTTCAACCAAACAGTTCATAAGTAAGACATCCAATGGCCAGCATTTGCGTATGGTACGGAGCAACTGGGTTCAACAAAAGCGAGCGAGGAATTTCGTGAAAAAACAAACTATTATTAGTTTAAAAACATAATCGTATATTATTCTTGGGCTACTCGCAAGAAGACGGTAGCAAGCTACTCCACAACGTTCGTACCTAACATACCAATCCCCACGGCGTCATATCGCAAGAGACCTGAAATATTCATGTATCATGGAGATAGAAGGGACGAAAAAATAGGCATGTATCTTGCACGGACCTCATAAGTCAAGGGTGGGAATGCAAACGCTAAAAACAAGATACGCAATGAAGATAACTGTTACACAGTAACGTTTACAACAGGCAGGCTTGCAAGCGAGGAAAGAAACACGCAACGCGGCCGTGCACATTTCATTTGTATAATGAGTCATGACTAGAAGCAGCAGGATTATGCGGATCTCTCTCAGTGGCGCAACAGAACACACACGCTTTGATTGGTGCTAATTTACGCTTCAATGTCACCTCTCGCAATTTTGTAATCAAAAGAGCAGTGTATAAGATCTGGATACGGCCAACCTAGTAAATGTCTCATTTCACTGTACAGAAAACACAGTCCTTCAAAATAGCGTACGAAATAGCGAACAAAGATTCTAAATTTTCCATTTATTTTTTCCCATATCTGAGGGTAATGCCAATTATAACGTCCTTTCTACATGACGATATTGGGGGGGGGGGGAACCCAGTTAGCCCCAAATTCGTTAAAACAGAACCTGTCAAGTTGCTTCAACAGAAGGTCTAACATATTGCTTTTTCAGATTAACAGAACTGCCTAGATAACCGTTGACATATCTCGGTTTCTTTCGTAAGACCCATCTGCAGTCCAGTATCATCCAAAAGACTGTCACCGTAGTTCGTTCTTCCGCACAGTTTTGTAGCTGCGAAGCGCGTGCTGTTAGCTGATGCTGGTTTCGGAACATACAGCACCTTGCTAAAGCTTGCAACGCTATCGTCATTAAATAACAAAGCCTACAGAATATTGTTTAAACATGAAAATTACGGTGAATCGTATTTGAAGACTCAGTTCGTACCGCGCAGTAAACAGTCTCGGTTATAAAATCTAACAAGTTAACAACGTATGGTGAAATAATCAATGCCTGTTCTGAGATCCACAGAAATTGTAGATACACTCCCCGGGAAGAATTTAGAGCAGGGGTGTACAAATCTCGGTCGCCAGATCGACTAAATTTATACTGTGGCGACTAATACTTGTGAGACCTCAGCATGGAACATGGTTCATGTAAACATTCTGACGGCTAGATTTTTGGAATATTTGCGCACCTCGATGTATAATTCTTTAATGTTAGACCCGTTGGAACATAAAGTAATTACTGGGCCTTGAAGGGTTAATGCTGGAGAGACTAAGAAAATGGATAATAACCTTCAATTCGCGTCTTGTTTAACCCCCGACAGCAATGAATGGATAGGAAATCAGATCGAACTGTCGGTCGTGCAGGTAATGATATGGTAAAGTTATCACTGTAGCCAAGCGATGCGACATGAAACCCATATGAAGACAGGCGGCAGAGCTCCACTCTATCTTAACCTCGACACACGCAGACACTCACTGTGTAGAGGGCTGGGTGGACCCCACAGCAAGTACGGAATCGAAAACCGGTGGTAGACAGTAGAATACGGTTCAGAACGTCAAGAAACATACGCGAATTAATTTAATAGGGACAGAACCTCATCCCACAATAAAATCGGAATCGAAAGAAAGCGTCAGTGTTCACAATTTTTCATGAACTAAACTCCAGAATTTTCTACGAAAGACGAAAGAGAAAACGACAAAAATGTGCCAGAACAGGAGCTGCCGGGGCCGAGAATCGAATTCTGGACTCCCTGAACATGAAACACAAGCATTAACAATTACCCTGTCACGTCCTGTTTCCTGTCGTATCATTAATATATATATATATATATATATATATATATATATATATACCGACTACATGTAAGCCTAATCTTTCTAACGGTGTGTGACCTGAACATTTGACGTAACGTCGCTGAATATTCGAAGCAACAAAGAACAGTATATTTCTCATGGGCCTTAAGAAAGCGGCCCGATACGTTACAAAATGCCACTTTATAATTCCCTTTCCGGTAGGGGGGAAAAAAAACAACAACAAAGCACAAGCCGAAAGCAAAACTGCAAAGTTTCGCATGCCTGCTGTAAATTATGAGTAGGTATATATGTACACAAACGCAAGTGCGGTTGGCAGAACTACGTACCTTTTTATTTCCGATACGTTTGCTATATTTTTCGGTTGCAAACAGCCATCTTTAGGCGAGTCCATTAAGGTATGTGTAAAGCAGTATCTTTCTTTTTTTACAGCTCCATTTTTGTAACGACGTCATTATGGCAGAGAAGTGGCAGAAAAAACCACAAAATCCTAAAACATAAGAATATAAAAACAATGCTGAAAAGACACAGTATTATTTATGTCAAAAGCTATGCAGCATTTCAGTTCTAATACTTGGTGGGTGCCTTTGTTCTTTTTGTTTGTATCCATTCGCTAAGTAGCGAATTTAGTCTCCAGTAAGCGGCTTAATTTTCTCTTTGTTTTCTTCGGTTGGTTCTTATACGTAAGAGTCCAAGAGACCTTCTTATTAAACGTTTTTGTGCGTGGGTGTGTCGTATAGGTTAACGCCTGCCTCTTATTCTTCTCTGCGCTGGATTATTCCCAATTATTTAAAATTTGTGTTTTCCCTGACGTCGATGTTTCCTTGGTGCATGAAAATGCAGCACAGTAACTCCCAGTGCAGCATATACCCGTCGGTTAACTCACCAATTTTTAAGTGTCTGTCTCCCACAATTTAATGCAGTAAGCCCCGAAATGATAACAAGGAGTACCAAGAAATTCGGGCAGTCAATTAAGCATATTTAAGAAACAGGGTTCATCACAGTCACCACAAAAACCGAAGCTGGTTCAATCCAGCTCAAATCTTCGAAATCTACATCCCCACAACCGACTTAATTTCAGTTCTCATTATTCGTTCCAACCAAAAACAGCGCAGTCTGTACAGTGACTAGGTTACGGGCTGGGCGGCCTAACAATCGTGGTTCGACTCTCGACAAGGGAAAAATCATTTTTCACCGAAGTGTCCAGACCGGCTGTCATCGATCGAAGACCGCATATTTCAAATTATGTAAAATATAGGTCAAACTGCAGTGGTAAAATACCATAGTGTATGAAACTGAGGTGACAATGACAAAAGAACGAAAGCGGCAGGAATGATAAATTCATAAAAGCCTCACAAGGGTGTAAGTGCATTATTGGCCAAAGAACGAACTGAAGTAAGCTTGAAAAGGCCCGTAAGAAAGAAACGAAATGCCATGTAAACAGAATAAAAGAAGATGAGTGGCTGAAAACGGCATATTATGCACCCTATTCCTATGTACCTATGGCTAAGAAAGAGGACAACAAAAAGAATTTTAGGTTTGTACATGCACAAAGTTGTAATAATCATGAAGGTGAAAAACTGCCATCTGGAACATGTCAGAAGATATCAAAGGCACAATGACTTAGAAACACAATTATCGAGCAGCTCATCAACTACTGACAACTTGAATAATGAACGAACGTTCCGACACCGCGACCCTCCAAAAACCAACACCATGAGTCAGTATGTATGCCTATCCACTTCAAGCACCGTTAGTGCAGTCTACTTTCAGAGGCTCCGCACTGTAACTGTTAAACCCTACACGTCACACTGAAATGTAACAGTCGTACCTTTGTTACTGTAGTATTATTTTGTATACCAAGCGTGGCTGTAAAGTCCCGGGAACGATTTTATTGCTCGGCCTATCTTGTGACATTAGACTTGGTCGTTTCGGAATCAGGTTCGTGCATGTTTTGACTTTGCGCGGGCTGCTATTTCAAACTGTGGCAGCAATAATAGGTGTGTGTTCTCATCTGTCGTCTGAAAATGATTAATCGGGCTTTAGAGCATATAGTTAACATTATATTCTGAAGACGCGGATCATGAACACGACGACGCTAAGATCCTTCGGAATGTCAGGAACTATACACCCAACGGCACAGCGTTATACTCCTGAATCACAGCACTGCTGTCAGAACCTCAAATCCCGCAACATGAAACTTTGTGTGAAGTTAGGAAAGTGTGCAAGTAAATTGTGTGCAGTGATCTCTGAAACATAGGGCACGTGATGTAAACCTGTGTGCAGGTATTCCACACTTGTATTTTGAAAAAGCCAGGTTCGAAACTCGACCTGGATACGGACTATTATGGTGTTTTTCATGGTTTTCCTCGATCCATCCAGGAAGATTCCGAAATGGAACCTCAGTTCAGTCAAGACCGCTTCCTTCGAAGTATTTTCTACTCCACCATCTGTGTGAGGCCGGCCTACTGGCTATGTCGTCAAATAAACCATAACATATGCTAACTACAGTTCTGCTGGAACAATAGGTTCGCCGGTACGAATGCCGCTGTAAATATGGCGGTGTGCTTGAATTTATTGTGTGGTGCTCTGGCGACGAGACTGTCATATGTCGATCCCTAACACAAGGAATCACACGGAATGTCGTATTAGCCCAACATATTTCCATACCCTTAACTAAAACAGCTGAAGTGTTCGGCACGCTAAGAAAACTGTAGGAGAAAATCATGCATACTGTCTCTCATTGTCGAAGGACGGATTTGGAACGGCAACTAAAGCTATTTTATGCCCTCCAACTTAACTTTGGCATTCACTGCATTATCATATCGCCCCGTGCCGCACACGGGGCCACGGCCCACATCAACAGCTTACAAAACAAAAACAAGCCACTATCGATATGCTGACACGTGATCATTGACGGTAATATGTTCTTTTGTTCTTTCAGAACATGGCTGATAAGAATTTAGGCAACATATAGGCATACATAAATATGCCTAGGACACACAACACAAAGTTTACCTCGCCTGCAGGTAACTGAACTGTGCAGAGCACTGTACACTAATTCTCTGGTCTTGGGACCCTAGGCCCACCAACCCACTGCCTTTACAATAACTGGTGTGCGATTATAATTCGTTAAGAGAATTAAGCTTGACTGTCTAAACGACAGTCAACAAAAAACAAACCGGCTCCTACCTCCACAAAACACGCTATGCATCACGTACCAAGACGTCCTTTCATTTATATACTGGCAACTATAACTAACCCCGTTTGTTCTAAGAGATTTTAGTACTCGTAACTCAGTATTCCGTCTCCAGAATTTACTGCGGATGTCCTTCAGCTTTCAGAAATCATTAATCCTTAAACACCTGGTACGATTCTTTGAAAAGAGAACGGCCCGTCGCATGTCCACCACCTACGACACAGAAAAACGGGAACTTCATGCCTTTAGCAGGACATGCAACCGCGATCCAAAATTTTCAGAAACTCAAAATTGTATGCGCTTTATTTAGCGTACAAACTTTGATCGGTATCGATCAATATCTCTAGATCTTAACCGTCAAATCAGAATTTTCTCGGGCTCCTCGTATCTCTCAGAGACACAACCCTTAAAACACGAAAGCCCAACCTTAAATAAATTACACAACATATCCTGGACGTCATACCAACGACATATCTCCCATTTTATGGCCTAATTTTTGTAAAGTTGTAGACCCAGTTCGAGATATTTTACATATCACAACAGGCAAACTCTACCTTACTGAGAGACAAGATACAAGCTAATGTCGGTATCAGAATTAGGAGTGCTTATAGGATACAAGTAATGTTACTTTGTGACGTCACTACAAGCCCAGCTGCGAAGAACTTGAATGGGGACTACATTCATCGTCAAGCCAACAAAAGTCGCCTTTAGTATTTGGTTGGGAATGTAAGATTCCACACTCCACCGCTATGTAACTTTGCAGTAACAAAAATGTCTAAAACAGAAAATGTCCATTTCGTTATCGGAAGCTTATAGCAAGAAAACAAGCTGGGAACTAGAGGCAGATTGTAACACTTGTGGAGCATTCGCTCTGTTAGGCTGCCAACACTTTAGAAAAACTCCGCAAGAAACAATTTCACGAAAATCCGTATATATGGTGGGAGTCAAGCTGTTCCTTACAGACGACGAGCTTATAGTCGCTTTTCGCAACTGCTTTGCGAAAGAGCCCGAAACCCTTTGAGGTAATCGCATGAATTGCAAACAAGATCCATCTCTGATAAGCACTGGAATGCAAGATTCTGTAAATGCAATACTAAATAAACCATGATGACGAAAATGAGTATCGAAAGCTAGACAGAAAATTCGAAACTTGTCTGACCTTACAGACTTCTCAACATCAGACACGCATTTAGTCGAAAACCTGACGGCAGACGGCAGTTTAGGAAGCGTACACGCAGATGGGGTGGCAGGCCTGATATTTAAATGAGGTTACTGCACACCTCACGGGGCTGCTTTCCTACCGCACACGTTTCTAGTCCAGTACATACATATCTTAGTACCAATACCGCTGTTTACGTCTAATATGGAAACAACCTATTAATGACATATTTTGTGTATGTCACATTTTACGGATATAAACTCAAGTTTAGTATCGTTGCCAGATTTGCTCACGGTTAACCTGCAATTCCTCCCCCACAAATATCACAGTCCTAACTCAAGCGGTTCACTAATTACCGTCTTCAAACCCAATACTAAACAAATTTCGCCTGGTTGTCATCTTGTTACTTTATAATCTACAATAACATGGTCTATTACCTTAAAGAACTCACAAATGTTTCCTAAATCTATTACCACTCTATCAGTCTATGGCCTGACGTAATTAGTGCTAGTGTTGCTCACGCTTCACAATGTCGCGCGTCGGCCATGTTGTTATATAGGATCGTAGTACATCATACAGAAATTGTATCCGGCCATGTTGTTATATAGGATTGTAGTAAATTATACAGAAATTGTATCACATGAATCACATTACAATATATGGAAAGTGTGGTTTGGGGTATTTTGTAACGGAAACGTTCGTACAAAGTTTCGTAAAAATCTGTCAGTGATTCAGAACTTCAAATGGGGCACACACAGAGAGCATGGCGATCTTTTAAGTCGCTTTCTTCCCCTTTCTATTAAAGAAAGTTCGACAATCTTTAAGAAGCAGCATGAGGAGGTGTCGACGGGATTCAGCTGGCTTTGAATTCCATCCAAGAAACGGCTCTTATAAATATTTTGATGCCATAAAATGCAACAACGTCTTGATCGGCTGAGCGAGTGGTGGTTGCTGAAGACGTAACAGGCCAATACTATCAGCAAAGAAAATTCTGCGTGCATTTCGGTACACAGCACGAAACAGAGCAATGTATACTGTCTGCTTGTTCAAGCGACTTGGAAGAATTGGGTCTTAAAAGTAAAAAAGAAAAATAGAATAAAATCTCCATAATATGAAGGTATATTAGAAGAAGCAGCAGCCTCAATGCGTCTGTCCGGACTTAACACTGTAAAAATGGCGACTACCGGAGACATGCAACGCATATTAATGATCCCCTTGTTCCGTGATATTAAAGATGCGTGTCGACGCAAATGACCTCTGCGTGCATTCGTGATGAACATACAATAATACCCACCCCTGACCGAAACCATCTGAAGTTCTGTTTGTCGCCGAAGTTACAATTTAACCGCTTCGGTTCACGGTGGCAGTACTACACACATCTTCTCGAAATTAATGTTGGTTAAAGTGCAGAGCATACTATCAACACTGCCATGCAACAACGGTTACCTAGGCAACTACAAACATGTGCAGGGGGGAGGTACCTATCCACCGATCCTCTCACCCTTCCTAGGGGGAATTGGAATTATACTGCAGAATAACACTGATGATTATAAAAACGTAACTGCCTGATAGACAGCCCTGCTTGCGAAATGCGAATCTCCAGTTCTGCAATCGGTCAAGAAATTCTCCCTTGTTGTGGAACCAGAAGTCCAGTACAGCGTTCGAAAGCTCACCATTGGATCCAATCCCCAGCCAGTCCATTTACAATTCAAATTCGTTAGTTATATGAGATACTTGTAATATTATTCTTCCACGCCCTCGCTTCCTGTTGGGTTTCCGACCAATATGTGGTGCGTATTTCATTTTTCCCCGCGTTATCCTTAAAACTGATCCAAGTAACCGAACGTACAAGAAACGTCATATATGTGAGAGGCAGCAACTACGTCCTATGGATATGTTATATTATTTTATGGGGCACCCTGTTACTAAACCACCGGAGCCATACCTGTTGGTATCTCGAAGTGACGACAGAAAACCGACGGCCGGCGCCATTGCTGTCTGCTGTGCCTCTGGACGATTATTGCTTACACTTTACACATCGGTGAGGTTCACAAGTTGCAATCGCAGTGCCACTAAGGAATAAAATTATCTTGCGACCATCATACCCACTCCTCTTCCCCCTCGGCTAACTGCAACACCATGGCGACCAACTGAACTTGGCGCTTTGCCAGGAACCAACAGACCTATGGCTTAGAAATCCACCAACCAGAAATCACGTTACGTAATGCGGAATGAAAGTGGGGGCGGAATTTTCATGGCGGCGGAGGGTGAAAGGGAGAGAGAAACGCGGCATTTTGTGCAGCGACCTTCACCGCGGACGATGACAGTGGGGCAGGACCAAGATATGACAAAATGGAGTAGGATTTTTGGTGAGAGGAGGCGATGTGGGAGGGGCTAGCGAGACAGAGAGAGAGGCTCCTGCAGGGGTTCTGTTGCATCGCGCATTAACACCAATGACGAAACAGCTTTGCTGCAAAAGAAACGGTAGGATCACAAACTGAAAACGAAACACGACACCACTCTTCGTATTAATTTTCTTTAGCAGCAAAATATCGGCGAAAACGCATTCCGTAGCTTTGGAACACCAAAAGTGATTTGTTAGTGTCGTTCGACACAACACGAAACATTGACCATAGTCGATTTGTACAGACTAGGTGCCGTAACTTCCGTTTATGTACTTATTATGACACGTGTATCACCAACAACTCGCATAATTATTATACTGCAGCACAGCGTAACAAACTCTGTACGATTCCAGACATATTTCGGCGTAACATCACACTTTCCTCAGGAGAGACACACAGAACACTTAAAAATGAAGTGGTATGGTGGTGGTTATGGGTTGACTGCAGTCAACCCATAACCACCACACAAACGAGAGATGCAAACACCCCGGACGAGACCAATACCAGGCTAATTAACAATACTCGATGCTTGTACTCCGCTGCGCCATATTTCTTGGCATATTCGTCGCTGAATAGTCTACAACGCATCACCAATTTTTTATAATTTTAACATAAGGAGCCATGTGGTATTTTAAAAACATGTTTTGTAACGAACTGCAAACCAAGTAGGCTTGTGTATTTTTAAATGTAATTTTTAAAGTGTTCTGCGCAACGTTCCCTCTAATTTTTTTACAGCTTAGCGGACCTGCTACTGCACTGCGCAGAAAATTTTTACACGACCTGACGACTGCGCGGCACTTTAAACGTTTTTTGTGATGTGAATAATAAGAATATTTACAATTAAAACTGAAAAATTCCAGCTGCGCAGCAACAATTTAGTGTGCGTGGGAGCATTTCAGTTACTGCGCGGCCGCGCACCCGCGCAGCTTAGAGGGAACACTGGTTCTGTGTGTCTCCCCGGAGGATGGTGTGATGTTATGCCGAAACATGTCCGGAGTTTCATAAAGTTTGTTATACGGTATCTCAGTACAGTGTACGAGTTGGTGGTGATACATGTGTTAACTTCACGGGTTTGCTAGTGTAGTGTGGATGTGGGAAATCTGACGGAAGCAGACCGTTTGGAAGACCAAGGCATAGATGGGATTTTAAAGCAATGGGACATGGACTGGATTCACCTGGCTCAGGAGAGGGCCAAGTAGCGAATTTTGTGAATACGGTAACTAACTTTCGGCTTACATACAGTGCGGGAGGTTTGACTAGTTAAGGAACTAGCAGCTTCTCGATAAAGACTCTGCTCCACAGGGTTAGTAACGCTATTAAATACATTACACAAACTACTGCTGTACCGGTAGGCCAGACTTGTACAGATTTTCTGGTGTGATGTGGACTATTCAGTACAATACAGAAACTACAGTCATAAGGCCAGGCCTAACTTAAATCCATATGGTGGTGTAATGAACACTGTACAATCAAACTGTAAAATCACAAACGTAACGTAACTGAAGCCGATATGCTGATGCCCTGCGAACTGCTCAAGTCGAAATTGAAGGAACAAAAAGTCTCAATTGTCAACCATGAAACGAAGACCTTTAACACAGTTTCGCATTTCAAAGCGAACTACGACAGCACACATCAGCCTTGACCTAGAACTGGATCGATTTTATTGACTTTGCCTTCTCGTAGCTGTTGCATCGTACACTGCCTGCACTTCGAATGTGTGTGGCTACAAACATGCATATTCCTAATGAAACGTAGCCAATACTACCACATTACATTCTATAAGTCTTAACGACCGCGCCCCTTACAGGAAAAACTGGCGACAACTCAAATACTTGCTTGACAAAGCACACAAAGAATTTATTTACAAACGTTAATAATTTCGACAGCTGGGCCTATATGATGCACCGAAGTAAAAATACTCCCACATCAACGTATCAAGCAACATGAAACTCTTATCACTGCTAATCTGCCTTACGGTAGCCCTATATGGGATACGATGGCGAAGTTCGACGCATTCTAAACCTCAGCACCAGATAAATGTGTGCAATTAGCTTCGCATTCATACCAACCCCGGATGTATTCCACAGGATCACTTAAACAGGATGCTCGGAGGGACCCAAAGTTACTCCGGGTGTGGTAACGAAAATCAAAATTCCTAACCCTGCGGAGAAATGAACCAGGGCGGCCTAGCCAGTAGCAAGTCACTTCGCTAAATTATGTGGCATAATATCAAGAGTATTCTTTTAACGAACCTGTAGGCCTGAACTGACAAATATTTTGTTCTTGCTGCCCGATCAAGCAAATGTCTGTTTGATACGAACTTATGTTAAGATATTTAAAGATTAAACTAAACCCGCTCTTAAAAACCATGGCCTTAAAATCCATCAGCTGCGTTCATCTTACACTACAATTCCACTAATTTCTGCGAACCAAAGTTCCTTCTACAGGGCCTAATGCCGAAAAACTAATCCATCCGTACCCAGTCAAGCCATGTGGCCACATGTCGTACAGCCAGCATAGTCTTTACCAATCTGCATTTCATGTTGAAGCTGACAGTCGCCTAGCTATTATAGAAATTCTTCACCTTTTAAGGAACCCGCGGGCTCATAATCGTCTTCATTAGTTATCGCAAATGGACCCTAAGCTACGACCATTCAGTCGCAGCGGTAGGTTCCTCCTCTGAGATCTTCCACGATTAGAACGCATTACTTCCCATCTGCCCCATGCATGCTACATATCCCAGCTCCATCCTCCTCGATTTGATCAACTTAATATTTGGCGAAGGCCATAAAACATGAAGCTCATGTGAGATATGGGGTTTCACAAGTGTGTTGTTGAAGACTCTAGTCTTGCAGGATGTACTGGTTCCAACGTTTCCGGGATGCTTTCTGTTTCCCTCCTCTGGGTAGTCCAATAAGAGAAGGCTACCCTGCAACACTGAAACGCTGGCACCAGCCTACACAGCATCATATCCTATAAGATTTGAATCAGTCATTATGTGGGCCTATTTCTCTCCATCATCCTGTCACTGTCTCACCTCAGGTCCAAATACGCTTTTCAGAAACTTGTTCTCAAAAGCTATAAAATCTAAATTATTCTCTCTCCTTAGAATGAAAAAACCAAGTTGCACAGCCATATAAAACATACAATTTAGGTTTTTCTGACAGGCGAGGGATGAGTGACAATTCTGAACAGAAAATATAATTTGAATTACCGATATAATTAAAATAAAATATCAGACTTCTCTACTTCCAAGACATTAAGTGAATTTTTAAGCAATAATGTAAAAGGGCATGCCGCGCCATACATAATAGGTATATTCGTGATGAAAAGCCTTTCTCTGCCACTCTGACAACCCATATGTCTAGAGCATAAGATAAACTTGTGCAAAAATGAACTATAGAGAATTTCATACGAATAAGATCTGTAGTTAGCTAAACAGACGACTACGGAATACGCTGTATATTTTGCATAGTGTCCCTGCTCGTGGGGGTTTTCACTGAAGTATTACTGAATAGAAAGCTCGCACCCTCCAAGTAATTCGAGTCCAGCTTCTCCCTGCAGTTCATCTTATCTTATTTCACATAAAACCTCGAAGTTCCGACCTGCAGCGTCCGAGCACGGCTCACACTTCGTGACAACATTGCGTGACACATAACAAAGCAACTGTCTTGAAATATAAACACTGGAATGGATTCAGCAGGCTCAGGACTGGGATCAGTGGCGAGATTTTGTGAACACATTAATGAACATTTCGATAAAGCACAGTTCAGTAAATTTGTTGACCAGACACAGATCTTCTCAAGCCCGATTACGTGGCAACCTTCAATAATGACCCCTGTACTTGTGATTAAATAAATTAATCCTGGTATGAGTTCACGCTGAGAGGAACTCCTGATCACAAGTCTCATGCAACAGCCGCCCGGAGTCACGTCTTGTGCATACACGAGAAGGGATAGCCGTGTCACTGAAACTGATCGTAAGGAAACAGGTAAAAGCTTCTGTCGACGGCGACTCGTATATCGTAATGGCTTACTGCGTTTAATTAAGGGCTTAACTGTACAATGCGGATAGTCTAAACTGTGCATTTACTTTCGTATCTACGAAATGTGATGACTGACCCTTTAGTACACTCGTGACGGGTAATTTAGCAAGGCGCAGGATGGTGTGAGTGATGTCACTACAAGCATTGCTGCAGCAGCACCACAAATATACAGTTTATGTGTCCGAAATTCGTTAGCTAGGCTAACAATTAGAATCCTATTACCATAACTCTATAGAAGGACGGTGTATTAATTGCGCTATACACGACAGAGTTCGGAAAAAAAACAGAAAACTGCAGACGAAGCTCTATGCTGATTCTGTTAATGTGGAACTACAAGGCGACAAAACAAGTGTCGCACAGAAGTCGCAACCCTCGTCAAAAAGCAGAACAGGCCTGGTGCAGAAATAAAGGCGAAAACGTTAAGTTCACGTTCCTGATTCATCACCGGAACAGAGGAAAATATTATTACAGCTCACAGAAACAGCTAAAAAATACCTTACTTTGGACACTTTTCTAAAAAGTGTCCAAAGTAAGGCACTCCTGAAAGAAAATAAAAAATCGAAGTTAATGCTCATTACAAAATACAGAGAACACAAATTCGAGAAACGCAACATTTTTCATTCGGAAGTGTTGTAATTGGGAGCCATATCATGTCAGTGCCCCAAAAGTGTTGTAATTGGGAGCCATATCATGTCAGTGCCCCAAAAGTGTTGTAATTGGGAGCCATATCATGTCAGTGCCCCAAAAGTGTTGTAATTGGGAGCCATATCATGTCAGTGCCCCAAAAGTGAGAAACGTAAAAACCTACACCGTAGGTGGGATTAAAACCAGTGACAGGAGAGAAGGCCAGAAGCATCCTGCTTTTGTGGTAACTGCTAGTTCCGTCTCCATTACTGTGGCAGCTACCACTGGAAAGTACAGCTGGACAGACAGACAGACAGACAGACAGGTAGATAGGTAGGTAGATAGAAAGACAGATATACAGACAGACAGAAGCAGACGGAGATAGATAGATAGATAGATAGATAGATAGATAGATAGATAGATAGATAGATAGATAGACAGACAGATAGACAGACAGACAGATAGGAGGACGGACGGATGGACGAACACACAGACAAACGGATAAATAGAAACAGATAGAAACAGGCAAATGTATTATGTATAAATACACTCTGTGTAATAAACCCCACGGCTGATACCCTTAGGATCTACAAATTTAACCTGACACAATTCTTCATGCGCTGTACTGTATCAAATACAAAGCAAATGCATTAAGTGTAAAATGTATATGGTGATTACCTGCAAAACATTCTATTTGTGACTGTGGCCTTTTTGGAACTTAATATCTGTTTGGTACAAGGGACAGGTTTTGAGGAAAATTATATAATTTTTTATTTCAGTTCGATGTCAAGTTGGGTTTTACCTGATCCATGTGGACAAATAATAAACCTGCCAGAAAACTTTTAACATACGAGACCCCCGGTACCTTTGACACCAGCCTGAAACTGCCACAAATACGTTTTTTAATTTAGTCACTCTGCCGATCAAGAAGCGTCCTTACTGTGGGACGTTCACTGTCGTGTACACATAACCCCGTCTACGGGCAATATCCTGGATCAGTTTCTATTAACCCAGGACATCATAAGCTAATTATTTTAGATTCATTTTAATATTGAGGAACATTATTATAATATTTAATATTATCCTCCCAACATCCCACGCGGTCTCCCACCAGGCATTCCGACTAAATTTACTGCATTACGAACACAGAAGAACTCGGAACATGCCGTTCACCGTACTGCATACGGCCTTGTACTTGAACTCAATGTGGACAGGCAGAAGATACTGCAGACTCTTTAGCACTGTCACTGTACCGTTTCTATGAGACATGCAACTCTACCTAGTGTTGAGACACACCAGAAATTGTAACTGCTCCATTTCTGTCAGATACGACTTAGTATGCTACAGTATTCCGACTCAGACAAAGGACTGTGACCGGTTACGTGAATACATTCACATACTTGCTACAGTAGGCCAGTAGTAAGCAGAATAATAAGAAGCTATTCTTTGTCTCTTCAAAACACTGTTACCAAGCTGCGGTTCATGAAATTTTCAACGAGTTCTTAGTTTTATGCAAACACATTCACTTCACTGGGAGTCAGCTGGGTGGGTGATCACTGCCGCCATCTTGCTGAGCGGATTGAGGACAGCCAAGATAAACCCCCGGGCTTTCGGTCAAAAATCGAATCTCGATTATTGTAGGAAGAATAGAGAGTTCTGAATTCTGTTTAAACTAACACCAATTCTTATGCATAGGATGTCTAGGAGCAGGTACTAGGAACGTCTCTTCTGCCTAAAATGATAATTCGCTGTCTATGTGAAGGCGTTGAGCCCAAAAAATTAAAATTATTTGCTGCAACTAATGTTTTTGAGGACGCAAATGTGGGAAACAGCCAGAAACAAGAATTCCGTACGACAGTTCAATTATAATTTCTCAGACAACTCAAGGTTTTGTAATAAAGGCATGATAACAGACAACCTCAGAGCCCAGAATCGAGCCCCGAAACCTACACAACATCTAGGCCGCAACCTTGCCTTGCACGGACTTCCCATACTGAAAAGCGCAGAACAGAACTGTACTGTTACATGCAACAGGCCTGTTACGTCTTATAACGTGATTCACGATATACCAAATATTTAACTTATTTAAACTGAAGCTGTAAATCTGACACAGGCGTTAGGAAATAACAGAGGAAATGCACCTCTCGGGGTACTGTCAATAATGTCCTCCCCATGACCATATTCACATGGACCTCACACAGTGCAGTCGTACTTCGCCCCATCATGTCATACGGACTGTGTGCCACAGCTCGGTAACGTTACGTCGAACCACTCTCTACTGAAACACCAACCCATTCCTTCAACATCAGAAAACTGGAAGCCAGTCGTCCCACACTCAAATACCACGTGTACAGTCAAGCTCAGGCCTAAATTTCTGTACTATTGCGCTTAAAGCGAAATAATGAGAATTATTTCAATTGGCCTACGTGCTGCAGGCATCTGACATTCTCCTGCAAAGGTATGATTTTCGTACTCTTTATTAACACGATTACAAACAACATGAATAACAATTATTATACGAAGTTACAACTAAACAAGAACTACTCTATATTATAGTTTCTCATTTCCCAAGGACCCTTAGGCTATGAAATTCAGCAGCACTTGTCACGAGCCAGTTACATGAATCCCAAGTCACTGAACACTCCATTCTCAGCACAGCATATATTCTTAACCAGTACTGCACTGTGTGACAAAGATGTAGAAAAGAACTGTCCACACAATTTGCGTGACGCTTATCAGAAATTGGTGGGTTCTAGCACGCAACCTACAGATTAAGCATCTTATCTGCAGCCCTCAAACATGACATGTGACTGAGCAGTATGGTACAAAAATTGCTGCTGTAATTTATGCAGTGTAATAGGGGTACACAAACTAACTAACTAACTAACTAACTCCATGGAGCAGAGGCCTTCTTGAGAAGCTAACAGTTTCTCAGCTAGTCAAGAAATTCCCCGCATTTTATGGAACCCGAAGGTTCATTACCGCATTCACAAGAGCCCGCCACCTGTCCCTATCCTGAGCCAGCTCAATCCAGTTCATGTCCTCCCATCCTACTTCCCGAATATCCATCTTAATATTATCCTCCCATCTACGCCTGGGTCTCCCAAGTGGTCGCCTTCCCTCGGGTCTCCCCACCAAAATCCGGTATGCACCTCTCTCCTCCCCCATACGTGCCACATGCCCCGCCCATCTCAGTCTTCTCGATTTGATTACCCGAATAATATTTGGTGATGACTACAGGTCATTAAGTTCCTCGTTATGTAGTCTCC
The DNA here is from genome assembly GCA_013340265.1 of Coptotermes formosanus. Classification (NCBI taxonomy): domain Eukaryota; kingdom Metazoa; phylum Arthropoda; class Insecta; order Blattodea; family Rhinotermitidae; genus Coptotermes; species Coptotermes formosanus. Next base: position 57,043 of record BLKM01011269.1, on the reverse strand, counting down.
TCCAATCCCCTGTCGCCTCGTCCCTCTTAGGCCCAAATATCCTCCTCAGCACCCTATTCTCGAACACTAGGGGTACACAAAGGTTTAGACAAATATTCATGAACACAGAGCGGTCACTAGTCCGCAATTCTGCACTCCTCAACCAGCGACACGTGCCGGCACAGTAAAATATTGAGCGCCTTACGTCGTAGCAAGCAATGTGAAGTGTCTGTCCGCGCACGTGTATGTAGGCATAAATTCACAGGCCTATTATCCAAACTTCGTTATGTTTTAAGTAATACACCATTTTACGGTCCCTGCTACAGATCACACACCAAGTTAAAAGTTACCGACACTTCAGGAACGAGCAGTACGAGCAAATGGCTGGTGACAAACCATCCATCTAACTTTAGTTGTACCTATTTCGAAAGACAGCATACGAAAAAGGAAAAACAAAGGGGGGGGCCTTAAATATGAAAATTATTCAGACAGCAACACAAAAAAGGGCACAGACCAATAACATGGTAATCTTACATGTCTATGCCGATTCTCTTTTGTAAAGCAAGGCAGAATCATATCCGACTGACAAGATCACACTTGCGAACTATTGTTAAGTAAGTCGAAACGAATCTGGACTCAAGATGTAACGCCCCACTGGCTGAAAAACACTGCCATAACTTACTCCAGCAGCGCCTAATTCTTCTTTGTTTCTGGTGTATGTATTCTGTCTTTTGTTGATACTCACTGGCAGTGTCGTTAAACACGCGTTACGCAAACCGACCTTTAAGTTTCAGCCACTTTTATGACGGGGCATCATACTCAATACTGCACATCCCCAGCAAAAATGGCCAAAGAATCAAGGGAATAAACTGGATTCAAAACGATGGTTTAGCAAAGAGCAAGAAACATAGTCGTTCGTACGTGTCACACCCCCTGAACCGGCAAAAAAGAGCCGAACCTTCAAACAGTGGCATTACATTGCCTAAATAAATATTCACATTATCGTCAGCAATAAAAATAGCTCACTATTCTCGCAGATTTTGTAAATGGCACAGCATCTTACGGAAAATTAAAACTAAAATAATATGAAAGAAAATAAATATGTAAAATAATAATAAGGCCTATAAAATAAATACGTGGAAGTATTATAAATACGTGGAGAAACAATAATTACAGTTTACTAAATCTATGAGAGTCTCACCGTAACACCAGGACCAAAGGGGCGAACGCTGCTATCAGTGCTACGGAAGATATGAAATTTCTCTGTTTTCACGGTCATTTGTGAATATGGAGTCGCACTGCTTGGTGACATTGGTCTATCTTCGAAATTTTTTACCCTCATAAAGGCTAAAAGGCATCGAAGATGAGAATATCGTACACTCCCATGTCAGTTTATTTAATGACGCTCTCTCAACAGTGCAGGTCATATACCTAGAACGCTGTTTGTTGTACATGACATGAATCTGGAAGGAAATATTCGTTGACCAATTAACCCTTTAAAGATGAATCGTATCTGTTTTATATAAGGACTCAGCGCGTACCGCGCTGTAAACACTCTCCACTTCGGTTATATAAACCAATCTCTTAATGCTTTATAAGGCAAAAGTTGGTGTTTGCTCAGAGATCCGTACAAAACACATAAATACACTGTGTGGGCAGAAAGCAGAATTGTTGAATGTTAAAGTTCGTCATATGTAAAGTTACCGCTAGGCTTTAAAAGGGTAAAGAATCTGTCCAAGAACTTGCGTGGATGGATTGAATGAAACCAGGAAAAGAACTCCACGACGAGGATCAAATTGGGATCTCCGAACTAGGGACCAGAGTGGCATTCGAAGGCAGGTATCGCATTACGTATCAGTCTGCAACACATAACAACAACTCTGCCCGAATTTATTCATATTCCTATAAAAAATTCGCACTGCTGTATGTCTATTTCATGGGTCAGTGGGTACCCTGATGCCCATGCAACTAAGTTGCATTGTTCTTTATTAATTTATACACAACCAGTGGCGTAGATAAGGCCCCCGCACACCCCGCGGCGCAGCGAGCCACCAAACGTACAGAATACTAGAATATGTTGTCGTATGTTGCGGGTTCTTTCGGACTGGGTTCCGTCCTGACAGAATGTAATATTTAGAGCGATCAGCCACTTCGCTAATAATCATAAGAAGGAGGGGGCATTACTGAGACGCGGTGGGCCGCGACTGGTCATCTTCGCCACTGTACATAATACTAGGCATTTAAGTGCGACGTAGCTACTTTAGTGACAAAATATTCGAAATTAGACGGAACCATTTCGTAGCATAACTTGACCAACTGCACCTTTCGGAGCACCACATTCTTGGGCACGCAGTGCAGAATCATGCATTTTTGTTGGTTAGGAGTTCCAGCACTTCCTTCCAAGTGTGGCTGTCGTCTGTAAGTGTACCTATGTCAATAAGGTGCACTGGAGATAAATGACGTGCGGTATTCCTTTGACTACGGAACACACACTATAAAAACTGCCCACTTCCAATCGGCTGCATTTCAGTAACGGAGACTTTTTCAGAATAATCTTCATACATATCCCCGACACAGTTTAAATCACCTCGGAGTTTAAGCATATATTTCAGTAATCCCCTGTACGTATTTTCATGTCCAGACTTTTCGAACAAAATTGATGATTGTTTTTTCACACTTTCATCTGCCCGCATCTCAGTAATGAATAGTCTGACGGTTTGTGTTGTATGGAGTTGCTGACAGGTTTCGACGCCTGAATAAACCCTCGGGCTCTGTAGTGTTATTTCTGAAACGCAATGTATATAGACCTCCTGTAAATCCAAAACTTTTGAAACAAAAATAAAGAATTGACATTACAGAACAGCGAAACTTACATGTTCCGTAATGTTTAATAATTCAAGCCACAATTATCTGCAACAAAGATACCACAAATTACACCTTTCTTTACGTGCATAAACCACGTAACACACAGCGACATTTGGGGGGAATTTAATCCTCTCTTCCCTCCGCTCCTGTGTACCTTATTTTTCCGCGTATAACTTCGCTCTTGACTACAAGTAGCAAATCTAAACTCGTCTCATTTGTAAAGCCACACAAAACAATAATATACTCGCAAGAGCAGCGCTAACCGTCGGGCAAACCAAGTGGTCGCCTAGGACGCCGACAATTGAGGGGCGCCACAAATTCTCGACAGACCTTAATCAAATGTCATGTTTTCATTACAAAGATAATTTAGATTTCTGATTATGTTTCTCTTGCAGGATCATATGGCAATTCTCCACGTATCAGGCACGAGGACTTGAAATTAACATCTCCAATTTCAGGTTTATTGCTTCTCCCTTTCATATAATACTGTGTTTCAGCAAAATATTGGGAGTACAGAAATTCAAAAGAAGGAATTACATTTTGCCTACAGAATGCAGCTCAACAACTGAAAAATAAAATAAAACCTTATGGAAAGGGCAGGAATGAGAAAAAATTTGAGAATGCATTCAGAAATTCAGAGACATTTGCTGAAAGTTGAGCATATCAGAACCAATCCATATTAGGAAAAAAAGAATGTAGTTTATATATGAGGCAGACGGTGAACCAATTCAGAATCCTAAGCAAAAGTTCAATGTGAATATTTATGTCGAAGGCAGGCGCGGTACCCACCTGCCTTCGTCTTCTACACAAGGCGTTGCTAGGACACAGAGCACTCAAGAATCCCATACTACTACACTAATCAGTCTACTTCATACGGAACAGCTTTCACGTATCAGTTTCTACTGCATAGAATTCCAAACATCAAGATTCATCATGACACCAGTTTTAATTTTAATTTTAAGTCAATCTTAATCTTATTTCATGTTTTATGTACAGTATTTGATGTGATTCTCCCTGAAGATGATCCATAATGGATCGAAACATGTGCAGATATGTTGCAAATGTAAAAACCTGTGTATTAAAACACTGTGCATTTTGTTGGATATTACATAATATGACATAATATATTAATTTTATCGTGCGTGTGACACGTGACAGCTCTTCTTTCTTGACAGAACGACCCATTGCACACGGCACGAAACTAAAAACTGGGATGGCGTCCAGTAGCACCATTCTCATAGCAAGTTGAATGAATATATGTCCAACCTTTGAAGAGTTACGTTTACCAGCGAAAAGTAGGGGAGGGGCACATATACGCAGTTTCCCTTGAGAGTGAACATAAAAAGCACACCATAAATATCGTATAAGGGGCGTGTGCATGTACACCGCTACACATGGTAGAAAACGATAGCAGCTCTACAATTATATATGTAGTCGCCTTCACGCTCCGGCCGCATTACTGTCGATTTACTAAGTGGGCCACAGATCGGCCGTGGTCGAGAATCCAAGAATCAAATCCCGCCCGAACGGCATTAACTTGCCTGTTTGTTAACTGGACAAGTCCGGTTCCAAAAAATATTTATAAATACCGTATTTAATACTAAAGCTAACTGTTTACATCTATACCTTAAATCCATACACCACGTCGGATACAAACAAAACACACGGCACGATGACAGTGCACAGTCATATGAAGCCACACGGATGTAAGTATTCCTATACAAGAATAATGTCCAAGGTGAAGTCTGCAAGAAACCAAATTCTGCATCTCGGTTACGTAACCAGCACAGTCTCCTCTGTGTGAGGCCTTAGGTTTAACAGCAGCAAATACGAAGACTCCGGTATACTGACACGTGACACCGTGTAGTTGCGTAGATAGGTACCAAAGGTTCGGAGGAATCTGCCGTCTGCATCTTCAAGGCAGTGACACTGTCGGCATTGCGGTTTGCTCTCTCAGCCAATCCGTGTCAACTTGGAGTCGCGAGACCTGTTTGGGCTCTTGACAAGCTGACGTACACCAAGCAAATCGCGACCTCTTCACAGTTTTGTACCTTCTCTCTAAGGAGATTAGCACAGATATGTGACGTACGCTGCACGTACGCTGAAGGAATGCCCTTACAGACTGCTCTAACCGTCAGGGCCTCTTCCGCCAAGTCTAACTTCTTGCTTCGTCTCATTCGGTGGCCAGTTCACCAAAACCCTGATGGACCTGCGATGATTTCGCCACTGTCTCCTGTTGGCTCCATCTTATTGTCAGTACCTTCGTGATAGGCCCCACGGGCTGGCGAGGCTGAAGACTGTCCTAGCCCATCCTAGCTCTTCCCTGACACTGACCTTCATAGTAGTCGAAGGCTCATTGGGTCTCGCCAACCTGTATCTCAACTCCAACGCACTCTCCACCAAACAAGCAGGCTGTGCGTACAGATTGGCGTCATATTTATGGGCCGAGACTTTTCACCGTTGCTTTCAGACAGAACAAGTACAGTAACATGCATATTCTTCGGGCTTCCCCTCCAACAGACAAAGTCTCTCCGTTTCTACGTCCTGTATCTGAAGGGTATAAAGCCTTCTGAAAATGTAGCATGTTCCTCTCATAAGTTGGCATCACGTACAAAACTACACGGTGTCACATCCCGGAAACCATAATATTTTCTTATTAATTTAGTCATCGGATAAAAAGTGCCCACTGCTAACTATCCACCAAGCCACACGATGTCATATCCCAGAGACCGTGGACTACGTCTTATTAATTTCACTGTGTAAAAGGCGTGCAATGCTTCGAGCGGCATACGACATAACACGTGCCATCTAGCACACGCAGACGTGATACTTATCAGGTCGGTTCAGCCCCTTCCAAGAAGGAAGGCATTATTAACTGGAGTTCTGCTGCGTTCAATACTACTTAATCTTGCAGGATTATTTTGTTCCACAAATGGCCGCTCGTGGCGTCAACCAGCTTGTCGACAGGATGCGCATACTGCATATCTTCTCGTTGCTAAACGAGTTTGGAAGGCTACTGTAATATTGTCATGCAGGACTACACACTACAGAGCTGCGGTGTAGCAACCGAGATCCGCGGGAAAAATATTAAATATTAATATTTACACAGTATCGTAAGTTTACCAAGTCTCTGGTCGAAAGGAAACAGCGAAACATTACCACAGGTTCCGTATTTTACCCGACAACTGCCCACTGTCACTCTCGTTGTTACTTCGTTGCGCGTGCAGACGGGTGGCTAAGTGGGCTACGTTAACACGGTAAACAAGCCGCCAGGAAGCTGCAAACGATAGTCGTCAGATAAAATAATGCTCCTCTACACGAAGGTGAAGACAACATTGTCCACATGGTAAACTAGGCATCACGCCATGAAGGCATATGGGAGTGGAGATATATGTCCACGCATTCTTAATCTCGGCGCGAGGTACAGGTGAGCGGTCATCTTGAGGAACCGGGCCCTTTAACGCTAGGGAAAGTGTCTCAGGTACCGACTGAATGGAAGGCTGGGTGGGAACCTGGGCCGGTCTGACGCTTTGGAGAAGACACACACAAACACATATCACAACTCCTCTTCATCCCTAATAACAGTGATAACTAAATACCAACACATTGGTCGGAAAAGCTCAAGCGAAAAGATGGTGGAGTAAATGTAAGGATAGTATTGACATGGTTCTTACAAAAACTGAGTGTGTGGGTACGGGCTGCTTTTAAATGTTCCAGAACAAGTTCCTAAAACGGATTTTCATCAACGTGTTGATTAATCTTATGGTTCCATTTCTTGACTAGCTACGTGACTACTAATAAATTACAACAGAAAACATTTGTTAACCGGAAAGAATATAAAAATGTGTAGCTATTCAATGAAGCAAGCTAAGTAATCATTTGGCTTCCACCAAGAATTTGGCAGGGCTACAGCATTATTAATTATCTCGTGTGCACATTATGTGTAATATCGTTCTAAGGCTTGTGTGTTAAACACACAGGGTATTTTGTGCACCACGTGTTCTGTCAAGTAACATTTAAACTTCTAAACGTTCTGTCTAAATGCAAAAAAACTAAAAAACGAATAACGATTTTATGACTTAGAGCTATAATAATGAAATGGGAATCGAACTTCGGCCTATCAATTACAGGACTTTGTATATGTATTATTTATCAGTGACAACGCTAATACCATAGTACAGAGTCTCCTATGGAGGGCTGATCGTTCCTGAGTTGGCTAAGGAACTCTCAGCTTTTACACAATTCGAAGATGTTTCAACCTTCCAGCTCTAAGCCCTATCCAGAGCCAACTCAATCCAGTTCACAGTCCCACACCTTATTTTTCTAAAAACTATTTCAGTATCAGGGGCATCCTTTCACCGGCGTCTAGTCTTCCAAGTGTTATCGTCATTTAAGTTGCCCAACCAAAATTAAGTACCCAGTTATCACTGCCCTCATGTGTCCCACGTATCCAACCAACTTTCATTTAATTAGCCTGAGATTACTTGGTGAAGGGCACAAATTATGAAGACCGTAGTTGTGTAATATTCTCCAGCTCCGCTCAAAATTTGGTTTAGAAACGCCCTTCAAATTATTCCCTTAGAGTCAGAATGTGTAGTTATTACATTTACGTTAATATAAGTAATACGTGCCAAAATTTAAGCCTTAAAACTCGACAGAAACATGGCAGTTCAAGACTTGGGTTATGTACTACTACAATGGAATGGCCGTTTATCATGGTTTTATTCACACAATGCATTTTCGATTAAGAAAACCGTAACGTACAGGGCTCAATAGTATATGTGTGACAGATATAAATTCGAGTCAGATTCCCACAAAATGCAGTTCTGAACAGGCAACAGCAATAACGTTCCAAAGCACGGCCCCACATTGGCACGGCAAGGCAGTCAAGAACAATTCTGCTTCAATAAGCTATTAATTCCTCGTTTTAACGTTTTTTCAAGTCTTACATCACACCCATCGGGCAATGAAACACGAGGTCGGCGGCGTTCAAATGGCCAATCTGCCACGACATACCGTGTTATTTGTCTAATAACGAGTGCCTTTTGTAAAGTCAGAAATATACAATGTAATTATGTTCTTACTATAAGCATCCAGGCTCTAACATGACATCACATGACTTCTATCGCTCATGCCTTCATAAACGCATCAGGCGGGAATCCACCTAGTGACGCTTGTGAACCACAAGGTGGCCTCGAGCTGTGTTAGTTTAAAGCGTTTTTGCATACAGCGGAAACGATATACACAAACTCTAAGCAGATATAACATTATAACGTTTGTTACCAAACACTTTCTTTACCATTTCACGTCACCAACAACTCACTGGTTTTGATGTCATTTATTGCACATATAACCTATTGTTGTAGATATAAAAACAACGTTGCAGACAATAACCACATGACAGATATCAAAACTTGTTTTCTTGATATGTCACTCGATACACGACACATCGAAAACATTTCAAAGACAACTTGTATATCCCAATGTGCATTATAATCACTTCCTATTCTTGTATGTTGTTTTTTTATAAGATGAAGAGTTTTGAAGGAAAATTACAAAATTGCATTTCAGTTCCATATAAAGCACAACATACAGTACGAACACATACGAATCCATGTGGGACCCGTTCAGCAACTTCTGCTGTACACCCCTAACAAATTTAATCGAAACTTATTAAATAATATCGGAAATGACGCGTGCGGTCAGACGTACGTTGCACCTCGGCTTATGTAGCTGCAACACGCAAGTTCAGGTAGTGATACCAAAAATTCAGTTCCCGCCTCACAAAAATATCCTTTGTTTCAACTACAACAAACAAACTGGTTAGTGCAGTTTAGGGAAATAATCATCCCATATTGTGAGCGTCATACGAGATATAAATACGGTCTGTGGACAACATGCAGAGTATAATGACAAAGCACTCTGCTCTAGCTTCAGAAACTGAAGCAATCCACGGAAAGTCTCGGGCAGGAGAGCTGGCATTAACCTTTTAAAGCCTAGCGGTAACTTTACGTACCACCAGCTTTAACATAAAAAAATTCTACGTGGTGCCCACATTGCGTTTATGTGTTTTGTACAGATCTCAGAACAAACAGCAACTTTTGCCTTATGAAACATTAAGAGACTGGTTTTTATAACCGAAGTGGAGAGTGTTTACAGCGCGGTACGCACTGAGTCCTTATATAAAACAGATACGTTTCGTCTTTATCCTTTTAAAGCTTAGCGGTAACTTTACATACGACCAGGTTTAACATTAAAAAATTCTACGTGGTGCCCACATTGCGTTTATGTGTTTTGTACGGATCTCAAAACAAACAGCAACTGCCCTTATATAAAACAGATACTCTTCGTCTTTAAAGGGTTGAGGAGGAAGCAACCCTCAGATCGCTGGTCACAAGAACCACGGCTTGATCTAATATACTTTTTAGGTAAGTCATAACCAAGTTAAGTTACATATATTTAGACACTTATTTTGGTAATACAAACAAACAAGGGCATGCGAACTTCAGACACAAGACCGTTCAAGACACTGTCCACATCCCGTGCTGGAAGTTTCCAACTCACAGAGCATGCTATATCTGTATCTACGTGGGTGAGTCAGAAGGTACTCGGAATGCATTGTTTTGAAACAATACAATATTATTTCAGCACATACAATTGCATCACTTTCTTCACATAGTTACCCTCATTTTGAATGCACTTAGACCTCCGGGCTACAAGTTTCCGTCTGCATAATGAGCACTACAGCCAAAACAGCAGTTTAAAAGATATCTCTCCGGATACTTTCTTATTCCGCCACGTGTATCTATAAACACGTTCTGATTGTTTCACTATAGGAAATTTCATATCGAACTATCAGAATACAGCGTTTCGTCACAGGTTCATAGGCATTTTACTTCTCGCGAAGTTGCCTTTTATTGTTTTATTCTTTTTTAAACACGTTAAAAATATGCCTGGTCCCTACGTGCAGTGATGGCAATTCGCACTGCCGCCATGTTCGTGCTGTTGATGACAGGAGCTGTTCTCGACCGACATAATAGCTGATTTTATTGTTTTAATGTTTAGAACACAGCGGGATGAATCACCTTAAAATGGGTGTTTAAAAATACTGAACATGAAATTCGGAAGATCGCAGATCCTACCTTCCCAGCGAGAGTCATGTGAAATTGTTAACTGCTTCGAATATTACGCTGGACACAAAAGCACAGCGTGTACCACCCCAGTACTGCTGCTTTCTGTACGTCGCACACGACGCCAAAAGAGCCTATTGTTTGTAACATAAATCGGAATGACATTTGTATTTGCTCATCTACTCTGATGATCCATGCCCAAATAACACACCCCACAGCAGCAGGAGTAATATTGTTAATAAAAGGCACAGTAATACGCACTAAATGAATAAGAATTTATTATAAATAAGAATTGCGCTTATTTTTAATAGACAACTACCTTATTTCTGAACGTAATCCACGAATGACAATTTATCACAACCCTTTACTTTGCAGTTGGTACAACATACAACATGCTTCTTGTTATGAATCATATGGAAAACTGTTTACCATGCGCTTCGGCTCTAATTAGCCTTACATTATGTAACCTGGGTACAGACGCAAAACAATTACACTTCAGACCTCTTCTTAGTACTTGTATTTCTTGCAAAGCACGTATAAAACCAAACTAAAAAAATGGAGTCTGTAAGACGTTGTCACATACTTCTAGTACAATGTATAGAACACAGGGGCAACATATTCTCCTTAACATACACTTTTTGGCAGTCCTAAAATACCTCTGCCAAGTAGCCACACCTCATGCATGCGACTACCAAAAGTACCGCATACAGCAGTTAGTTAATAACTTAACAGTTTTAAAGCCATCGCAGTATGCAATATATCATCCTGTTCGATCGTGCAAAGCATCTAACACACTGACTTTTAAATTCGCCTGTTGATACAAGAATATCACAACATTGTCGCCGGTGGAATCTTTTAAGCACTGTGTCACCACAATTTAAAATTCAGGCATCACTAAAGGCCAAAAAAACCCACACAGAGTGTCTATTACGGAATACAGGTTCGAATCTTACCTCCATCACCTGTACGTAAGGGATACGTAACATCAATACATCTTACTGAACGTAGTTTGCACAAAGAAAACCAACAGCAGGAATATCCACTCTCCATTTTCTGTCCCCTTCCACTGCCAACTATTTCGGAGACCGTGAGGCCTTCGGAGGGGAAAGAAAACACCAGAAAAAAGGCGAAAAAACAGTCTTCTTTAATTATGGTTTATTTAACTAGCACTACACAGAGTCGGAGGATAGTATAATTAGAGAACAATAACATAAGAAAAATGTCGAAAGAAACGGGCGTAGCAAAATTTGCTGGAAAGGTCTGAGGCAAACCATGAGAGCACTCAGTTGAGCGGTTCGCACTTATGATTCGTATTCGGAGAGTCCAAGGTTTAGATCTCGGCCTGGGTAACGGCTAGCCTGAGTGAAAGCACAGAAAACTGACAACAGCCCGAGATTTAAACCCGCGACCTCCCGAATATCAAGCAGGAGTGCCAACCACTGGACCATGACGATCGATTTAGAAACGTGTAATTATTTTATACAAAAAAGTAGTGTCTTTATGCAGTAGGACCTGTGCCCACGTTTCTCGGAGTGACTGTACATGGCATAAAATGTTAGATAACTACACTTTACAGCACTGGAGAGAGATGGTTGCATACTGGGCACGAAGCCAGTTCGCATTATTAGTAGAGTTTCACGGTGAAGGTCGGCGCAATGTTGCCACAGCAAGCAGCTTGTGATGTAACAACTTGCGTGCACACAAGACCAATCAGGGGTGCACTTTAACAGCCAGACTAAGAACTCTTCCTACATGCCCCTCACTTGGACCTCTACAATACTGGTTCACACTATTCTGCTGACATTCGTAACAATAACTTAATTCCATCGCAGTTATCTTGAACACTGTCCAGAATCTGAGACAAATTCAATACAAACGTCTTTTAAGTCCGTGACAGTAACTTAAAATTCATCGCAGTCGTTGGGCACTGTCCAGCGTCCCAGGCAGGTTCGAACTAACGTGTCTGAAGATCGTAACAATAACTTAACAGCATCGCTGTTATGTTGGGCACCGTCCAGTGTCTCAAACAGATACAATACAAACGCTTTTAAAACGTTCGTGACAATAACTTCATTGCATCGCAGCTATGTTGGACACTGTCCAGTGTCTCAGACAGATACAATACACACGTGTTTAACCTTTCAAAGCCTAGCGGTAACTTTACATACCACCAGGTTTAACATTAAAAAATTCTACGTGGTGCCCACATTGCGTTTATGTGTTTTGTACGGATCTCAGAACAAACAGCAACTTTTGCCTTATAAAACAGTAAGAGACTGGTTGTTATAACCTAAGTGGAGAGTGTTTACAGCGCGGTACGCACTGAGTCCTTATATAAAACAGATACGCTTCGTCTTTAAAGGGTTAAAAAAAATTCGTGACAATAACTTCACTGCATCGCTGTTATGTTAGGCACTGTCCAGTGTCTCAGACAGATACAATACACATGTGTTTAAAAAAATTCGTGACAATAACTTCACTGCATCGCTGTTATGTTAGGCACTGTCCAGTGTCTCAGACAGATACAATACACATGTGTTTAAAAAATTCGTGACAATAACTTCACTGCATCGCTGTTATGTTAGGCACTGTCCAGTGTCTCAGACAGATACAATACAAACACTTTTAAACCTTTCGTGACAATAACTTCACTGCGTCGCTGTTATGTTAGGCACCGTCCAGTGTCTCAGACAGATACAATACAAACACTTTTAAACCTTTCGTGACAATAACTTCACTGCATCACAGTTATGTTGGGCACTCTCCAGTGTCTCAGACAGATACAATATGCACGTGTTTAAAAAAATTTGTGACAATAACTTCACTGCATCGCTGTTATGTTAGGCACTGTCCAGTGTCTCAGACAGATACAATACAAACGTGTTTAAAATATTCGTGACAATAACTTCACTGCATCACAGTTATGTTGAGCGCTATCCATTGTCTGAGGCAGATCCAATACAAACGACTTTTAAGTTCGTGACAATAACTGCTTACTCTATCGTAACTGTTGGTTATCGTCCTTTGCCTCATGTGACTTCATATGACGCTTCCATAGTTGGATCTCCTGCCGTCTTCAGAGCAGTAAATCCTATCTACAATTAAATGTGTGTTAAATTAAAATCCTTTCGCAATCTCAACAATAGAGAGTGAACGCCAATGTAAAATTACACCTAACAAACGGAAACTGCCTAATGCGGAATCTGAAAGGAAAAGAAGAACATTACGGGCATTATAGTTCACTTGACTACGTTCTGTTCTTGTATTTTTCTTCCGTTTGTTCTTCCTAGTATTTGTCTGACAAAGAAACCCTCAACAAAATGGGAAAGAATTACGGAATGGTGTTAGAAGACCTCATGATAGCCAATCAACGAGGAGAATTTGAACGGACTGATGACAAATAACAGAGACTGTGAATATGTAAAACATAGGCCTACTGAATTGGTTCTAGGTCATCATAAGCGATGATGATAGGTCTAATGATGATAAAATCACGGGTTCCGAAGCAAAGGGAATTGTTAAAATAATCTAGAAACCATCAAACACAACAAATACGTACACTAGTCCATTCAATAAAACCACTACTGTATCCTCGACGTTTTTCTACTACCAGGCGGTCATCCTACGGTGGAACACCTCTACGAACACGTAGGCCTACTATGTAATTACAAGGTAGAATGTCCCTATACCATACAGGTAAAATTAACAATCTCTGTATGTGAGTTGTGTTCACATAAAACAGAGTTCAACATAGACGTGAATAGTTAATGCTGCCTGTGCTGTATACCATACATTTTAACCAGCGTAATTACACAACGTATGTTGACAAGTACGTCCCCCCTCAGGATGGCCACTGGGTGGTGGACATATATTGGCGATGTGACAGTGGCTTTAATCAGCAGAGGCATATACAAAGGCTGTGTTTGAGGGTCTGTTTATGCGTAAAACAAGAAAGGCAATGTAAATATTCGGTAAAAGTGAGGCGCGTTCACATAACCAATGTTGCCGTGGAAAAGCAGTAAGTATTACATATTCTGCGTGTATGCCTGCAGCCTTAGTTTTCCAGCATGCAAAGCGCATGCACCGTATTATATTGTCATCTGTGGCCTGTCTGGGTCTGCTATACTTTTCAACATTACCTCATAAACCGCACGATTTTCGGAAAAAATACTGTATTGGATACAAAATTTGTGGTTTGCTTTTCTCTAAAAATTTTGTCTCAAACATTTCTCGTTCTAAGACGACGTCAGCGAGACATCATAAATGACCACAGGTCTTCATGTAGCGTACTCATTATTCTTGTCAGATTTTAATCAAACTTGAATTTTCTCGACAGGTTTTCGAAAAACCCTCAAATATCAAATTTCACGAAAATCCGTCCAGGGGGAACCAAGTTGTTCCATACGTACAGACGGACACGGCGAAGCTAAGTCACTTTTCGCAGTTTTGCAAACGCGTCTAAAACGATACGGACACAAGATTCACTAAAGGAATACATTTCATGTACAGTACAACCGGATAGCAGGCTCAAGGAAGAATGTGCACCACGGACCGAAGGAATCAGAGTAGAGTAGGACTCCGTTTAAAAAGAGTCATAATGGAGTCATATTGAGAATTCGGTTGAGTCACAGTGCAGACACCGGAAGGACCAGACTTTAACAGTCACAGGAACAATTACGTTTATTAACGCCGAGTAGAATATCCGCAACGAAGTTGAGATAATAAAGCCTGCGACACACAAAATCATAAGTAAAACAACGCAAAAATGCATCATCAATTGTTGAATTCCAGTCAAATGAAACAAAAAGTTTGCGTACGATATAAAAAGCAGAAGGAGAAATGCACACAGAAAAGAAATCGCTTTCAAATGCTTGTTTAATTGTTAGCTAACAAATTAATATATGCCTAACACATTCAACTTCATACTATCGTGAAAGCAAACAAAGGCCATTTTGATTCCTACAGCCGCACATTTTGAAACTCGACTGCCAGTGGCGGGAATAAAGCGATGTCTACATGGTCTTCACCTATGATTTAAGAAAACGTTGGGGTCACTCAATGGATACGCCCACTACATGAGGATGGCTCATTATTCCTATTTCACATCTTCGAGTGACTCGCCTCGTCGTGTTAGTATACAATAACCAATAAATATATCCGTCAGGCCTCGCTAAAAGCCCAAACATGTAGCTCACGGTTTTATATCAAGACACAAATTATGTCTGAAGAATATATTTATTGGTTTATTATCACTATTTCGTAACTTAAATATAGTGCATAACGAAGCCAGTATTATATATTAGAATGGCTCTTCTTATTACCCTTATTCTTTAGCACTACAGGCCTTCAAGTTTGGCACTGGCTTGCCGGACGACTGATGCCCATTCTGTTCTGTCCATGTTTCTTTTCTCTATCCTTTTACACCCATATTCCTCAGATCCCATTCAACAACATACATCCATCCACCTTTGTCTACCTTTTCTTCTCCTTCCCCATGGTCTGCCTTCCGGTAACTTATTTAGTGTTCTGGTACAATCTACCCTTATAACATGCCCAATCCACTCTTATAACATGCCCAATCCGTTCCAATCTACGTACTTTAATTACGGTTACACTATCCGTAGACTTAAATCACAAATTCCTCGATTCACTTTTGTTCTCCAAATATCGTTTTCATATGTTGGTCCGCATATTTTTTCTCATTATTTTCCTAATTAGGACAATTACGGCGAGTATAATGAATTAGGAATCGTACACAACCGACAACAGGGGATCCCCAGCAAGGGAGTTACGCAATGTTCTGTCTGGCCTTAAAAATGCAACTTGTTACAAAATGTTTCACATGAATTCGCATTTTGACGGATTCTTTCGAACATTTTAAGAAACGGAATATAGTCATGATATTTTCAACTTCGAATGTCAAGAGTCGCTAGGGCACGTTCAATGAAGACAGCTACAAAAGAAGCGGCGAAGTATAACGCAGACTCTTATGTAATAGGAATGCAAGAGCCAAGTGTGACACTGAACCAGCAGATTATACGTCTCCTATGGAAATGGGAATGCTAAATGTCAGTTTTGGACAGGAGTTTCCATATACAAGGCAATGATATCGACAGCTTTCAGTAACAGGATGTCACATTCACTAGTTATCTACGAGTAGCACTCATATAATTTAACAGCGATACTGACACTGCGTCATGAATTTATTTCATTTCTATTTGAGGATACCATTTGATATCCTTCCCGCATTAATGCATGCAACGCATTAAGTTATTTAAAAAGCGCGTTGTTCCTTATTAACTGGTCAAAACAGACCTAGGCCATGCATATTAATTCTAAACAGAAGGCGTCCCATAAAAAGGTCTATGTTGTAAAGGGACTGGACCTGAATAAATGACGCTTCTGAAATACAAACATGTGACTACACCAATTAACCCACTAACAAACGACCTCGTACTCAGTTATTAGTAGCAGATATGATATGTGTTTAACTGAAGGTAGCAATCACATTTATAAACGTTATGTGGATTCTTGGCGCATTACGGCGTTATGTGAAGGCAAATTGTCAAACGTTAAACATAATACAATGTAAACACTGAATGAAACGTACGGCACACGTAGGACCTTTCTTGGACTGTTGACAGTCGCTCATGTCACGCAAACATCCCACGCTACTGAAGAACACGCCGGTCCATCATCGCTCACAAAAACCTGCCACTGGCCACCTATCTCGAGCCAATTTAAGGCACATCAAATTGCCAAGATCCCGCTCTGTTCTCTTCGAGTCATGAGTAGTTCCCTCCTTCAGGTTTTGTAACACAAACTGAGTGCTGAACACAGTGTTCTCTGTAAGATAACCCAACAACATCAAATACAGAGAAGGAGAAGGAGAAATAACCTCGTCCAGAGATCCGAATGTCTTGAAATCACAACTGTGCTGACGTTAAGACTAATAACATCCACAAACTCGACACACTGAAATACTTTGGGTGCTGGATATATTGTATACGTATTCCAGTCCATGAAATAATTTCTGGTCCTTGTTGCGACTTACACGCTGAAATTGGCGAAATGGATCTACCTGCATCACTAAACTTGAGCACAAAACCTCGCAGAAAACTTGGCGACATCGCAGCACTGTGGGACACCGCGAAAATCTGTAAACCCCTGAATGACATGACACATGTTTTCCACATTTCGCCCTAGCACTCGTGCTGCAACTGCTTCGGCGAAACACTGCCGTGTCGCAACAAAAACACGTATTTGTCGATGATCCTGGCACTTTAAGCACATAACAAACAATACGTAAACAGCTTCGTGTTTAACAACATAGCAATCCATTACAAAAATGTACAAAACACTTGTTTCGCATGGGGTTTGATTTATAATCCTAAATAAACAACGTACGCATTTAGGGAGTTGCAGAACCAAGTGCTGAGAATAATATTTGGATTTAAGTACAAGAAAGTAATGAGGCCATCAAGAAAATTACACAGTGAAGAGCTTCGGGTTACCCTCCACCCAACAGGCCCTTTAGGTTGATTAAATGTAAAGGACAAGATAGACGCTACAAGTGCTATGTACGAGAGAGATAGGGGATATACAAAACTTTCATCGGCAAGCATTATATGAACAGACCACTTGGAAAACATAGATGTAAATGGGAGGATAATATAGAGGTCAATCTCAAAGACAGAAATAGGGTAATAGGTAAACTGCTCACAGAAATGCAGAAGAAAATCAAGAGAAAAATAAACATACGAACAACAAAGCAAAAATAAGCATATTTATAAGCAAATATCAAACGTTATAGTAACTATGACATTCAAACTGAATATATACTGAACAGGTGGGCCCGGATAGCGTAGTCCGGTCGGGGTTTGAATCCCGCCACGGCCAAGAGAGTTTCTCTTCTCGAAAAACATACAGACCGGCTATGGGGAGCAGCGCCAGAGTTAACCCACATAAAGTCAGTGCAAAGGTCACAGCAGCTCTGAAAACAAAAGGCAAGTCTGCAACAATGACAAATATTCTATCCATAATATTATTAAAACCAGGCTGTACGACGCACACCGATCTCTGACAGTACTCTCAGCAACGTAATGACGGTCTACGTAAAGGTGGTGTTTCGTTCCGTCTAGCTTGCCAATGAACTACGCGGAACCTATTCAAAGGACAGCACTAAAGCACTACGTTCGATGACTCAATTATGTACATCATGGCTAATGACATCCAAGGTAGATGGAACAATTACAAATTAGGCCGTCATTAACTGGCACATTATCCTGAGAAGCAGCAGGCTCGGCCAGTGCTGTGCTCAAATTGCAGGCTTCCCCACGTACAACACGCAACTTTTGCGTCTCCAAATAGGCCGTTTTTAACATTACCACTAAGGCGCTCAGGACAAAGGTCACGACATACAACTGACTGTATCTATTTTTATCGAAACAAGAAAACACAATTACGACTGCCGCGTGAAAAAATTTTTACCTCCAATAAAATAATGTACGCATTGCGTTTATATGAAAAGAACATCTAACAGAAAAAGCTTTAGATTACAAACTACTTCTAACAAGTTGTGAATTTTTATTATCCAGACTAATGTTCGTATATAACTGTACAGTGTAGGTATACAATAAAGTGTTTGATTGGGTTCGGCCAGGAATTTAGGCGTTGTTGCATAGGGACGGAATGCCACGACGCAGCTGAAATGTTTTCGATACTTGGTAAATGAGTGTGTAACAACTGATTCACTAAATTAAAATGACTAATGTGCAACTCAGCATAAGAGTATAAGCTACAGTTATCAACAGTGTGCCCGATGGCAAAACGTTTATTCCGTGTTTCATAAAAATCACTCGACAAAGAAACGGACACTGCTGATTTACATGTAAAACCTAAATTCTTGCAGAAAATCTGACACTTTGCCCTAGACAGTACATGAATGACAAGGTGCTCAATACAGAACTGAGTTAAAGCACGGCACTCGAATGTTTTGCATATTATTTAACGACGCTGTCAATTGCTAAGATTATATAGCGTCGGTGATGAATGAATGAGCATGGAGCGCCGGTTGAATGAAACTGACAAGGGAAATATACAGTACTGGGACAGAAACATATCCCAGTGTCATTTTGCTCACCACAAATCCCACATGGAATTGCACAGGATCGAACCTGGACACCTGCGGTGACAGGTCACCTACTAACGAACTGCTGCACCCATTTACTACGGCGCTAATCCGTTCATATCATAAAATAAAGCACAACTGTCTTCCTGATTGACGACCAAAACGCATCCTGCAAGTCCATAACCAACACTACCTCGCCGGCATTTGGTTGGCCTATACCTCAGGCTGCATTAATTAATTCCATACTGGAGTGGAAAGAAATGCAATTGGTGATATAACTAGCAGCAACGTCTTATATATTACTGCAACATTTCAGCCCACACAAAATAAAGAGTTCTGATGTAATGACAGTACTTTAAATCCTTACAGATTCTACACAGGTGAACTAGAGCAAAGATAAAAAGCATTATCATGTCCATTAGAGCATGCCGTCAGAAGCAATCCCGAATCAGTTTACCAGTCCACACCATCATATCCTATCTGCTTAGAATTAATTTAAATATTGGCCCCTTATCTATGTCCATATCTCCAAGTTTTTCGGCCTATGACATTGCACACATTTATGATTTACAATAGGCGTGTTAAAAACCCCGCCTGGCTCTTCGTTACAGCATTTCGTGAACAAAGTTATGAAACTCATAAGACAGCCAAGTGTCTGTGTCACTCATGGAGACAGAATTCTGGGGAAATTCACAATTTAGGCAAAGTGATAAAAAACTAATCACAAGCCGTTATAGAAAATGCCAATGACACTCGGGGTAAAACCAAACTGGCGGACTAAATGACAGCGCAGAAGTAAAACTAAAGCCAGTCCTTTTAGGACGGAACAAAGCATGAAAAACCTGTACATTTTGTTGCTACATGTGGAGTTCGAGCAAAAGTGAATTCCTTCCCCCATTACAATGTTACAGTCAGGAAAACCCCGTCGCTCCTGGAAAACTCAAACTTGAACCGGTGATAGATACTGGAAAAACCAAAATTAGCGACAGGGTTGCGATACGTGGAAAATTCGCACTGGCAGTTGTTACGTTCGGGGAACACCAAACGCTCGACTACAGCGCCCGTGCTGGGCGACGGGGAAAAGCGTATTACGCATTATACT
This sequence comes from Coptotermes formosanus, assembly GCA_013340265.1. Lineage (NCBI taxonomy): Eukaryota > Metazoa > Arthropoda > Insecta > Blattodea > Rhinotermitidae > Coptotermes > Coptotermes formosanus. Next base: position 36,837 of record BLKM01011269.1, on the reverse strand, counting down.
CTTCTGCGCAAAACACTACTTATGTAATGTAATTCATCTTCTTTTTACTTTCTCTGCCTTATATCCCATTACTGTCTCAGCACTTTGTGTCTCAAATACCGTAACTACATTCTTCCTTCTTGTAACGACGTTATAGTGGAGATGTAAAAATAAAGGATGATAAGCATTTCTCGAACTTAATCTGATCTTTCAGCTCTTTTGTGAATCATTTTTATTTCCTGCCATTATATTCAAACATTTGAACTTTGCTTTTTTCCAAGGACTTATTGCCATCTTTATGGTACCATTCTGTCCTGCACTCTGACGAGACACAGACACATATTTGGACTTTACACACGTAAAATTTTATCGTATACACAAAAACGAATTTAAAAATAATCCTGCCTGCAACGTAGTAATTTATTTATACACTACACGCTATCTCAAATGGATGTACGACGTTTCGAAAGTTCAGTTTCTCCGTCTTCAGATGAAAAACGACTCGTTACATAAAGATGGTTCTCATCATTAGGCTTACACACCTGAAGACGAAGACAGGTCTCAAAACGTCGTACACATTCCTTTGTGCAGGCAATGGACAGGCTACACAGAAGATGGTAATAATGATAATCTAAAGTCAGAAACTTTTATCAGAAACAATAACTCTCCGTCCGTAACAGACGGGAAGTGTCAGGATTCATATGTGGTCTAAATGATCCAAGGAAGTGCTTAAGTCAGCTTTATTATCAGAAACGTATTGGCCTCAAAATTACTGAAAGAACCTAAAAACGAAACTGTAAGCAACAAAAAAAAACAGGCACAGAACAGGCGGATTTTGACAATACAGAAAGGGGCTTGAAGTAATTCAAAATCTCTGGAAGGATGTTTTGCTGGAAACCGTGGTAAGCAGCCCGTCAGACGTGGTGGAAGGCAGTACGACCCTAGAAGTCTGTCTCTTGCAATTTCTGACTACACACTTACAGAAAACTTTCGCTGGTGTCCGGAGTGCAGGGTTCCATATGAATTTTCTTCCGTCCAGTATGTCGATTATGGAGACTGACTTCCCAAAATCTTGTTTTATCGGTGCAGGACTGCCAGCCCACTTCCTACGACACCACTCGCCAAGTTTCTTCTTTGAATGTAATCAGTAAGCTGAAGTCCTTGCTCTCGCTGAATACGCCACAGGTAGAGGAGCTGTGTGCAGGACTCGCTCAGTGTTCTGCGAAACTCCTTCACGTGAGACGGTTTTCCTTCTGCTCGCCTATGGGTCTGCACGAATCACATCTCACTGAGGCGCTCACACTCCTCGTAGTCGCCCACGCTCATTTGGCCAAAATTAAATGCAAAATTTTCCCCAAGCCCTTTACCAATGACGTTTCTTGGTCTGGAATGTAACGACGCAGAGACGAGCTTCACGTCATAAACTGGCCACACGTTAGATAAATGTCGGCCATTTCAGCGTTTAAGTGTTCTCAAGCATGTTACCAGTTTCGCACTTCGAATGGAAGAAACCAACTGGTGTGCTGCGGAACACCCATGATTATATAGCGCTTTTTTCTTGTACTGTGGTGCAGACTCACCACCTGAAGTTTGGCCGTGAATTATCCGGTCACGCTGTATAGCGCAAAATACGGACAGTGGTACGACACTGTGTGACGGGTAGTTCGGCACCTGGAAGACGACAGTCGTGGTCTTCTTCAGGGTAGGGCGTCTCGATCTGGGTGGACATCGAGTACCCACACTCAATAGCCGCGAATGGCCGTTCAGGATGTACAAAAGCTTGGGGCCTGCGTTGAGATCCCAACCTGTCACGGCAGTCATTATCAAGATAACGCCTGTAGTCTTCTCCTATGTGACGTCGTACAGTTTGGTAGAAAGGTGCAGGCGTTTCGGAGCAACGTTGTGCCTGTACCTTCTGATAGGTTTTGTAGCCTAAAGTTGTAGGCAGGAAGTGTCTTATGAAACATTAGCACCTAGCTATCGAAGTACACGGCGTCACGTACAAAAGACACTAGTAATCACTTGGAAGTGCTGTTTACCTAAGGTCTAGACTCTAGACTTTATAGCCTTTCCACAGCAAGGTAGATGACTTTTCATCCAACGACCCTCTTCAGTTATTGTTGCCATGTACCTACTAATCACAAGAAGCAAGAGTTCAATATTAAGCGTACTACGTTAATTCTTTTCTTCTGTCCCTTTTGCAGTGTTTAATATAGCGTGGCCAGCCAAGTGGCGAAAAGATATGTGAGTTTCACGGACGCTCGCTGTACCGGTCAGTAAGATGTGTGACAGATTACATGCTATCATACAGGCTGACCCTCGTGTATAGACCGAACTTTTAATACAGAATGCTCAACACTGCTGATTTATATATTGCATCTTTACATATATCTGTGACAGGCTAATCACTCTGCAGGTTGTACAAAGTGACACACAGAAGCTATATCGGTCTTTGGAAATCCACGACAAGTTGAACCGGTCCGTCAACCTGAAAAGTCTGGGTAGATGGGAAAATAGCGCTCTTCCGACTGTCTTCAACATCACGAAAAACGAACCAGTCGTTGCGGTGTCCAACAGTGCAGAGAGGCAGGGAGCAATGAAAGGAACATAAACACCTCTGCGCAGTAGTACAATAAGCACAACCTGCATTCACTCTCTAGCAAAAACACCATACATATTTACAGTTCAGCAATGGACCGTCTCAGTACCAGTAGCTGTAAATGACAAGTTTTATTCTTCGGCCGTATTCGGCCATCCTCAGAGAATTTTGAGCAAGAAAATAAGCTTACAAAGGTTTTACATTACCTTATACTTTAAGTCAAACATACTGCAGGTACATAACTGCAAATTAATTCTACTGCCACGATACTCGTAACAGATAAGCGTTTAAATCGTTATGTATTATACAACTGTTGTGGTTACAAATATATTTAATATCTTTGAAATTAAATGCTAATTATTTTAAAAACTAAAATCCTTCAAAAGTAAACGTGCGTAGGCCTATTAAATGCTGCGTACATATTAACATCCCATACGTGTTGTCACAGACACACAATTAAAACTGTTCTAATGTTGCCATCTTTGTCAACCATTTCCAAAAATTTCCTTAAAACATTCATAAATCTTTATTAGTCAAAAGTCGATATTCTATTACAGCTAAGGAGATGTAGGAAATGTAGAACGCTGTAACTCTCGAGTAAACGTGTACTAAGCTGCCGGGGTTATATGATACACCAAGTGCCGATGGGATCTGTAAACTGGAGACCTTTTTCTGTAATACGTTATGAATTAGCCCATGTCGATTTTGTGTGTAGTACGCGTGTGCGTGTGCGTGCGCGCGCGCGCGCGCGCGTGTGTGTGTGATTTTTTGTACCAAAGATGGAAGCACAGTTACATTACTGTTACATTTTCCAGTTACATAATAATGACAGTTTCTAATCAACGTTTTATACAGCAATATTAAAGTGAAGCAGAACCACCTCAATTACACATTACGACTTGCATTATAATGTACGAATTTCTCTAAAATTGTGAATATATTACGTGTATGGTTTACTGGTCAGTCTGTTTATAAAACGTTGGGCAATGTGGATTGTGCGCAGTAGGTGTTATTTATAGGATGATAAAAGTGCTTTGGTACGTACCTTTAGTTGCAGGGTCTGTCCTATTCGGGGCGTTCCTAGTAACTGTGGTTAAGGCGGGTGATTCAACAAGGCATGACGTTAGGTTTCAGACTACGCGCGTGCGCAGGGCATCTGTAGTTTGTTTGTATGTTGTTATTCACAATTCTACACATACTACACAATGCTATTACTATTATTAAAGTTTATTATTACATTTATGTACAGAACTTACTATTTATATTTTTCCCGATATTTTATCTACGTTAAGTTTATCGGCCAATTATAACCTCAAATTTTACCCCATCAAAATATTTTTAATTGCTCATTTACAAGCAATACTTCTCCCACAATTTGTTGGAATAGCCATAGTCTATGCATATACCAAATTTAATATTCCTAGACACCATAAATATTACCGATTATTATTATTACACGTTATTTTCCTTAATTATGCATCACGTAAACCACACGAAGAAAAACAGGCAGATTAATATTGATCCGTATCGAACGCAACCGCGGTAACGTCAGCAACAAAAGTAATCATACATGTATGTAGGCCTTCGTGCGAGGGTCTGTCATTTTTGTCCCATTTTAACCAAAATCGAATCTTCTCTACAGAGTTTAGAAATCAACATTTCCCCCTCCCCCAATGTAAAATTTCATGAAAATCCGTCCAGTAGGGGCACCGAGTTGTTCCACGTGAATAGACGGAGGGACAGACATCACGAAACTAATATTTCCTTTTTCAAACTTTGCGAAAGCGCCAAAAAAAACTTCCTACTACCGTTACGCAAATCTCTAACATCGAATTTCATCAAACTCGTACTAATCACTCTGATACAGAAGTAAAAGTCCATTTACGGCTTTTTGTGAAGTAGACTTCGCTACGGATCCATATAGATGAAAAAAAACTGCCATGAATCCTTTTTAATGAAAACCGTCCATACCGAATTTTTAAAGAATATCTGAAAGAGTCTGCGGGATACATGGAAAATTCCACTTATGGCCTTACGTAAAGTAGGCTTCAGAAATCCGTAAATACGGTTGAAAACCAAAATTGCCGATCTACGTTACTTACAGATGTCTCCCACATCGAATTTCACCAAAACATGAATAATGGTTTACGATACAGGCCTGCTTGAAAAGTTCGTCCGTCTGTTACCTTAAGTAAAAAGGAGTTGTAATCGGCCAAAATGGGCTAAAAACGAAAGCGAACGGTAACGTTATGCGAAGACCTCTTATAATAAATGTAAGCAAAATGTGATTACGAGTTTATATCTCATTCGTGAGAAAGTTGATTTACGACCATCAGTAAAGCAACCCAGTGTCAGGAAAATGGGTGCTGAGAATTCAAATTGTACTACTCTGTCTACAACAAAGAGGATATACCTACTGACCGTGTACAAAATTGGTTGGGTAGTATTAAAACACACTTCAAAATGAGCTGAAGGTTGTTACAAAGGAAATGCAAATTCTGAGTGTCACGTCTCGCAATCAGCCATCAACCATAGCCCTAATCACAATAAAACGCTTATATTTCATCACTTGATAACTTACTGATGCCCTGACTGCCAGCTGTTCTGCTGTAACACAGCCGTGATATGAACTTCAACCGCTGATGGCCAATAGGAGGCCATCATTTTATTACAATATGATCGGTTTACGTTAGATAAGACCAGGGCAATTATTTCAGCTGGCAGGCCACATCACCAGTTTAGGTAAGCTTTAGACGTCACACATCTTTATCGACGTTAAATTATATGTATTCAATTTATGTCTTCCACTTGTACACAGGAAACCTTAATGGTACGTAAAAATGCCAGTTAAAAAGAATTAGGTTCATCAAAACAGAACAAAACTCTCAGGTTGTGTTTTTTAGCCTTATCTGTAACCTTAGTATTAATCACAGAAAGGCCTTTGTAATGAACGTAAGTACGCAGAGAAAACACGTAAGCCTAACGCCTTTTCCTTGCTTCAATGTTGTTGCGAGTTGCTCTGAAACCTCCAGGGCCGGATCACGCTCCTGGGCAAGGTTTTTTCGATAATTACCGGTCTGGATGCAGCGCAGTACTGACTTAGCCTAACAGCACGCGGAACATCAGTTCCTAATTCTAGTGGCTAGAACAATAAACATGGCAAGCGGAAGACCTTCATTATTCAAAAGAGCACACATCGGTATACAGGAAGGGGCTGAATATCTTAATTTTTTAATTTTAATTGTTTTTGTGTGACCACCTGTTTTATGTCGAGCCATTTCCATAAAATAAGACGGGGAGTTTAGCTTGGCAGCGTAAGTTGTGGAGATGGCAGCCTACACTACAGAACTGGAAGGGAGGGAGGGGGGGTGGTGGGAGGTACTGAGGAAAAGCTTTTTAATTTCAAAGCGTCGTACATGCACAGAAAATTTTCCAGGATAGAATTTTAATGTTCGAGATGACTCTTCAAGAAATTACGTGATCAGCTAGGGCGAAATTTTTGAATAAAACCGCTTCCGTGATACGTAATCTCAAACGCCGTTGGACATAAGCGAACAGGAAGGACTGACAAAACCAGGATGGAGTTCAAAGAAGTCCAAGGAAGTCAATTTCTCGTCTCTCGCAATAGCTTAACACCCGTAGTGGGGCAGCACACAAAAGTCAGGCAAAATTTGAAGATCCAGACTTTTTAAACACGGTGTAAGCATGACACAGATGTCGGGTTGTCGCCAGACGTTCCTGTGCTGAACACATGGCTTACAGATTAGGATCATTTTGTTTTGAATAGGATGGGTACCAAACACACTAGTGGCAGGTGTGGAACATAAAACCCATCCTTTCACGGAGATTCTACACTTGACACATAAAACTGTACCTCTGAGAGTGCTTTCTGCAGAGCAAGCCTACCAAACAGTAATGTGGGCCCAGTATTCCTGGTGGAAAATGTGAACTCTGAAATTTATGGGGGCACTTCTGAATAAGAACTTCATTGCATTTGTGCAACGAATGGCTTGTAATCCCGAAGGAATGTTTTAACCAAGCCAGAGCACGGCCGCGCTTGTTAAAACCGTTCTGGACACATTAAACTTCCACTTGCAAGATGGAGTAATTTTGAAAAGCTGCCCTGGTTATTTTGGAGAGTTGTGACCGTTGTTAACATACTCTCCCAACATTGATCATTGTGAATATGTTTGTGGGGCTTTCTTCAGGACCATGGCTACAGTTCTCGTCGTCAAAGTATCACCACACCGACAATATCGGTATCGAAGATTTCAGGCGAAGCGTGTTAAATATCCTTGTGCATATACACCATTGTGTTGAAGCGGACGGCGGACATATGGAGCACGTCCTCCACGTAACTGACTGTGGTTTTACTTTTTGTTATATAACTGTTGAAACTAAAGCAATTAAAACATACAACAGTCCCTTCGTTAAGACCCTGTACCTGGAACAGAATTCTTCATAAAAAGCTAGCAGTCCCCCCACCTTCAACAAGCAATTCCCCGCCTTTCATGGAGCTGCAAGGTTCAGTACAGTATTCACAACAGCCCACCACTCTTCCCGGTAATCAATCAGCATACTCCAGTCCACGGCCTCTCACCGTTATTTTTTTAAGAACCATTTCATATTATTGACTCATTTATGTGTGGGTCTTCCACGTGGTCTCTTGCCTTCGGTTTCCCAACCAAACTGGTGTTTGCATTTATAATCTCTTACGCATGCTACACGACCAGTTCATCTTATACGCCTTGACACGTAATTCCAACAATATCTGATACAGAGTAAGAAGCATGAAGCTCCTTACTGCGAAATTATCTTCACCCTTCTTTATAAGATCCAAATATTCTGCGCACCGCGCTGTCCTCAAAACACCCTCAATACAACCTATGGTCTTTCCTTACGTCAGCCACCAAACAAAACAGATAAAATTGCAATAATATTTTAATATTTATGGTTTTCGATAGCAGAAAGAAGACAAATTGTTTTGAACTGAATGTTTGCCACATGTCAGGCACAACAAAAAGACACATTACATACAGACACCATATTTATTTCCTGTCAGTTAAAGAAACCCTGCAAGGTCAAACTAAAACATTTATACGGAAACTAGTTTTCGAACCTTTCAGGTGTATAACATTAGCATTACAATTCAGATTCCCGGAAGTAGTAACGAAAGAAGTAGGCCTTGACAGCGTTCTCCGAAGTTTGTCCTTGAAGTCGAATTTCGACGGAAGATGCTAGTGCAACCAAGCGATTAACGAAATGGTCATGGACTGACAGTGTTAGTATACGCCTGCAGTTCTCGACATCTGTGGCCCTGAAATCAACGCGGTGAATGTGCGGGAGGGGGGGGGGGGCCAAAGACATGAGGACCGTCCATTGAATTGTGTTGTTCTGCCAGTTTGTATTCCGCACAGCAGAGAATACTGAGACAACAAAAAACGCATTCCAAGTTCCAAATACGTGGACTTTATTTCTACACAGACATGCATCCCGGTAGCCACGTGATGTAATGTGCACTTCGTCTTCGAAAGCTCGAAGATTGAAATAATGGAGACGAACGCACATCTGCTTTGTGTGCGTGTGTGTGTGTGTGTGTGTGTGTGTGTGTGTGTGTTGGGTTGCTCCAGATAGGACGTGCCATGAGTTGAGCCGATTCCCCACCGCAAGAAGCTATTAAAATGTCTAGGATGTTAAATTAAATTTAAACCACCACAATTTCTAACTACAGAATGAAAATGGTAGCAGACTGACACAAAAGCCCACTGTGTGTATCTAGTAAATTGGTCGATGCTTATCTCATTCAACGACGGTGTTTCAAGTGTAGACTTTACCAGGCCTTGCACGAGACAGAAATTTAATAAATCAGCGTTGATTATGTAAGGATTACGATATATGAGCCTCTCGCTTACGCCACTGGATATGTTGGTAATGAACTCAGTCACCGTTCCCGCTGGGCCAACCAATACTCGAACACGAGCAAAGACCACTACAGTAAGATATTTGTGCTGATATCTACAAAACGATTAAGGTGCGAACTGCACAAGCTCACAACATCGACAACAGTTTTCGACAAATTACAAGGCGCACGGACAAACGCAAACCCTATACATTTTAAAATGCAGCCAACAGCAGCTTGAAAGCGGAGAAAACTTTTATTTTTGAGGTAAGGACGTCTGTATGGCTGACATACGGGTTTCTAAAAATACTGACACACGTCACTCAAAATATAGCTCGCGACAAAACTTTTGGTATAGGCCTCAGTTAAACATATAGAACGAAAGGGTTAAACGGGTGAAACATGACAAGGAATAACTGCAGGATCCAATGCGAAAATTAAATATTCTCACTAAGTCTTAATTGCAGATTTCGTGCACCAATTTTCGTCTAAATCAAGCCATCGCACAGTTTGGCAAAACGCTCACATGCGTCAGTCCTTAACCCTTTAAAGACGAAGCGTATCTGTTTTATATAAGAACTCAGTTCGTACCGCGCTGTAAGCACTCTCCACTCCGGTTATAAAAACCATTCCTTAATGTTTTATAAGGCAAAAGTTGCTGTTTGTTCTGAGATCCGTTCAAAACACATAAACGCAATGTGGGCACCACGTAGAATTTTTTAATGTTAAACCTGGTGGTACGTAAAGTTACCGCTAGGCTTTAAAAGGTTAATATCAAGGGGCCAATGTCGCGAAACTATAGGAGGCCTATTTTCTAATACATCACGACAATCGAATCGAATAAAATAACACAAAACAGTAAGTTTAAAGCAACATCCACAAGTTTCGACCCCAATCGGCCATCCTCAGGTGGTACGCTTCCACACACTTAATAAAAATAATGTTTAAAGTGGCAACCAACATACCGTATGACTCAAAAGTTGTATAAGGAAATGCAGTGAGTACTTGCACGTTTGAAAGTGTCTCCTTCGAACGGCCGATTATGGTAGAATTGTGTTGATTTTGCTTTAAAATTACCGCTGTAATTAGTTCGTTGTGCTGTGGTGGTCATAATATGTTACTAATTACAGACGAACACAGCGACGTCGGAGGCGATACAGTGACTGCGCTACGGGCTGGCCGACCGAGGAGTCGTTGTTCCGTTTCTCGGCAGGCGGAACGTACTTCCCTGATGTCCAAAGCGTCCACACCGGCTGTGTTTAATGGGTATCGGGACTTGTTCTCCGGAAACAAAGTGACCAGAGCGTGAAGCTGATCACCTCCATCTCGTGCCAAGATTAAGAATGCATGCAGCTACACCTTCATTCCTTCATATGTCTGCACGGCGTGCACACGAATAACTCAAATTTTTAGAGTGGTGTTGAGCCCAACTTGTAATTATCTATAAAGCCTATTTTCAAAAAGTTTTAACTAGATATCTTTCACGATATTTCGTTCAAATTCCTGAAGCTGACACCTTCCCAATTCACATACTACATACATGTGACACATGCTATTGACACTGCATACTCGAAAACTAGTGAGTTAAAATATCAACCAGAAAATCGGCCGTCTATACCGGCCAAGATATTCGAGGTTACTCCGTCACACCAGACAAATGTAAGGACGACGTCTCAAATTATGTCACGACCACTTCCTTATACCTTGTTTCTAATTCATTATTCACTGAGCATCCTATACTTAAACACTATTTAGCAGCGTTTCCCAACCAGGGTGCCGCAGAACATCGTTATGGGTTCCGCGAGAAATTGTGGAATAAGCACATAAAAATTAATAAATATCGCGGACAACTTTCAATATCCCTCAAAATATAGCAGAAACTTTTGTCCGGTGATTGGCAACACTGTAGTAATCTCCGTGTGCTACCAACCGTTTGTTTTCCCCTCCTGTAAACGTTTTCATAAGCAGGGGCTCCTTGGTATGTGAAAAAAATTTAGGGATTCCTCCGTGGAAGAAAGGACGGGAAACAGTGCTGTGCAGCGCGAGCCGATGTAAGCACTGTTAAGCAAATCAAACCTAGGATCAGGATGTGATTACTGCCACAAAATAACGAATACAGCAGTAAAGCTGTGAGCCGTAAAGTAATCGGTATGGCGGCTCGTTTCGAGCTGGACGGTCCGGGGATCGAACCCCGTTTCGGGGTGAGATTTTCCGCATCCGTCCAGACTGGCCCTGGGGCCCACCTAGCCTCCTATACAATGGCTACCGGGCCTCTTTCGCGGGGGTAAAGCGGCCGGGGCGTGGCGTTGACCGACCACCCCGGTCTAGCGCCGACGTTGAAATAAAGAGTAGAGGTACACCTCTACTCCCCCTGTGGACCTTCACAGCCTACTCTAGAGTGAACCTTACCTTTCAACAATAAAGCTGCGTATCAAAACGCATGTCTTGCATAGCAAGTAACGGTATTGGAGAATACGAAGCACAACAGTAGGCAATTGCATCGAATTTAATTAAATAAAACTCGTTCACAGTGTTCACCACAGGATATTGCCCCCGCCTTGTTTCATTCCATCAACTTTTCAGCATCCCATCGCTCTCTCACACACGTCACCATGGCAACTTTACGTCATTGAACTCCGGTTATATGGACACCCTAAAGCGGCCCCTTGCAGTGTCCTACACATACTGCATTTTCATCGAGCTAACTATTGCTCAAGGAATTATGTATATCATTCGCTTTACATCGGCACTGACCCTAACGACATTCAGGGAAAATTTAATTTCCTATTAATTCTTACGTAATGCTCAGTACTGAAATCGGTCACGTGAAAAAAAAAATTGTTTTTGCGTGACAGTGTATGAGATGGATACCAAACAACAGACAATGAAGCCCGTTTCATATTGCACAATACCGTAAAATCATTAAGATGCTACCCCGCACACGAACAACGCGCAAAACATGAATCTCTTGGCTCTGTGTCCGTATGTCTCACCTCAGAAACGGCATGACATATTTTCATCAAATTTGGTACAGCACGTCCACACTAGAAAGGAAGCCAAAGACCACCAAGAGCTGTAGTGCTGCTACTGTTGATGGTGAAGTTGACGTTCACACTAGAAGGCGGTGCCTGGATAGCATAGTCGGTACAATGAATATGCTACGGGCTGGACGATCCGGGGTTTGAATTTCTAACGCGTAACAGAGTTTGCTCTTCTCCAAAACGTCCGGACTGGCGCTGGGGCCAACCCAACCTCGTATTCATTGGGTACCAGGGTTCCTTCCCAGGGGTAAAGCGACGGAAGCGTTAAGTTGGTCATGCATCCCCATTTAGTGTCGAAGTTAAGAATGAGTGGAGCCACACCTCTACCTCCCTTATATACCTTCATGGCGTGGACGGAGACAATTTTACTCTCTTCTTACGTCCACACTATAACTTATCACGTAAGTTTTATGTCCTCCGTATATGTCCAAAACACACACATATATACACAGATTTCTCTCTACAGAAAATCGCATGCAGGCCAATAACGTACAGGTATGCAACGAAAGTGTCTCGACAACGGAAACTATGGGCCCCACAGAGCTGGAAAATGCGTGATCGGCAGCGGGTATCAGCTTCTCAAGAATGACTTTGCTGACTGGAGTTGGCCGGTGTCAGCTTCGAAACTGTGAAGCGTCGAGTGCGGAAAATACGCTTTAAAGAACTCATATAAACAATAATCATATTTAAGCCCGAATGAAGTAAGAACACGATCATGTCGATAGGCTAAAATTAGGCACGTGCTCAGACACGCAGATATCGAGCGAGTTTCGCTAGCAGTCCCTTAATACAAACATAAATTTTGATATTAAAAGCCGAATCATGTTATATTTATCCTCCAAAAAGACAACATAAACAACACAAGTGACAGGGCACCTCCGTCTCAGAGAATTGTCACTTCTCTACAAAAGCAATCTGCGGAAATATGAGTATGCGACGCTTACATCGTCTAAATGCTTTCTTCTGTGCACACCCTGGTAGGAATTAATTTACGCAATTTAGTGACAAGCTGAGATAGCTCAGTTATTCTAAAGCCACAGTCCCGAAGTTGGTGTGGGTGACAGTGCGGATGTTCTTTACATGCGGCCCAATAACGACTGGACCAAAACGCTTGTCCCTACAGAAGATTTTTTGTCATGTGGCTGTCACTAACAAAACGCCTGGGAACAGACTGTTGACACCACTGGTTCCCAAAATATGCTCCCGCGGAAGACGAGTGTCGTGTTCCGCATCTGAAACTTACTGCTAACTATTCCCAAACCACAAAGAAAATAAAGTTAGGATATAAAATGTTTTCAATTTTACATATTTCTCGTGATCTCATACACATGCAGGGCGTCAGGCCCAGTTTACAATATGACACCGTGCTTTCAGCTAGTAATTGATTCGAATGATGCTACAAAAATAATTTATTCATAATGTTTCGCAAAGTGCACTATGATGTTCACGTAATTTGCGAAATGAATGACTTAGAAACACCTACAAAGATACCGGGAAGAAGGCTAGACGTAGGAATGAAACAGCTAAGAGAGATGTATAAGGGTGGGGGTGGGTGGGGGGGGGGGAATGTACAGGGCTTCCTTCCGTGGCATCCGTACAGTAAAGTTTGTGACTACGAGTCTGAAGACAGAAGTTTGATTCCAAATGACATTCGTCTAGATCGACTCAGGGGTTTCCACAGATTTACCAGGAATTTTCCCCCTGTGCAACAAAGTTAAGCCAACCCGTCATCTCCATTTAGGGGCCAGCAACATCGCTTCCACTCCCCCACATGCAGTCCCTGAGTGGTTCTTAACCAAACAATGTTACCTTCACAAGGACATTTTATTAATCTATTCCCGTGCCTGTGCCCTATTGTACAGATTCCCACCACCTGAAAGAAATCCAAATTACAATTTTCACTCCATCCTAGTGTTTCACAGAGAATGCGTACGTAGATTTATGACATTACATTCATAACTGAAATGGCTAAATATTTATTGTTGTAAAACAACGGACTGAATACAGACTTAACGTGGCTGTTAACTTAATTATTTTCTACAAAACAGTACTACAACAACATTTATTTTTAGAAGCGCTTCCACATTACAAATCACCTCAAACCCCTGCATGGCTGCAATGTTTGAACTGTTTACGGTACATTTTAAAACCGTAAAATGGGGGGGGGGGAGTTATCTAGAGGACAGACAACACGGATAGCTGCACGTATATCAAACACTATTTCTGCAGCATATTCCAAGAACTGTCCGACATTTGAACAGCTACGTCACCTTTTTAGCGGAAAAAGGAACCGAACGTAACAGCTCTGCCGCACTTCATGTATTTAGTTTATGTATTCTAACCCTTACGTCAAACAACACTGCACCCTGACAGTAGAACAGTCCAATATTATTACGCGTGATTCTTCCGAACAAGACCGAAACCTGACTCACAAAGTTGGCTGCAGCGGTAGTTTGTATTCTGGAGGTGCCCCTTTCAAAACTCGTTCGGGACATTGATTCATCTGGTGTTCTGTTATTTTCCTCAGTCCCTTCAGGTAAATTCCGAGTCTGTGGCTCAAGCTACGCCACAACCGCTTCCTTCCACATTCTTTCCCATTCATCATACAATTATTCGTCGCTACACAGTCACTAACAGCGTCGTTAAATAAACAAATACAACAATACGGTATTGAAACCTCGCCGGGAAGAAGCCATGACAGATCCGCAAAACAGGATTTAAAATATAACCCTAAAGGAAAGGTTCATCTGGGAAGATCAGGAAACATACATAAAACGTAGAAAGAAAGGTGGAGTACTCGACGAGCAACCGAATTGATACTTGATTAGAATTCGGCCACGTTCGGCCAACACCACTGAAGTTCAACGAGTTTCTCAGCCTCTCCAAATAAATGACGTCGCTAATTCAGATAAAGCATATAGTTTAAAAATACGTGTGCAATTTGCGTCACAACTCTCAGTACTTCTAGCGATATCACAGACTAGAGATTATGTCACGCGATGTAACAGAGCTTGAAGAAATTTCGAGTTGCTGAAACAAATGACATCAACTGTAGATGCTTCAATGTCTCACACTCCCTGCTAGCATGAAGTTAAGTTACTGGAGTACCAACGATGACGCCGTAGCCTACTGATAACGACCTTCTACCGCATATCTGAAGTAAACGGAATTAGTAACTGTGCATGGGCGTTTCAAAGCTGCTCATGACAATAAAACGTTCAGGGATCGTTAACATTCCCTCATAAAGGCCGAAAACTCTGGAGGACCACCTCTCTGAGTCGGTCACATTGTCAGAAAAGAGCAAGAGTCTACTTGTTCCATTGTGTTCTCTCTCAGCAACAAACCTTTCCAAGGCGGCTAAACTCTAAGCAGTAGACAACAGACAGTTTCTGTCCAGACTATGTGATTAATTCTCCATAAGATTACCACCTGTTCAAATTAAATCCTGGTAGTCTAGTGATATAAAATATACAAAGGACATAGCCCTTTTAAATGCGACAAGGAGTCACATTATATTGCTGGTTGGCAAATACAGCGTTTTTCTTTACTCTTTAGGTATATATTATGGTATGGCCTTCGGTTTTATAATTTTCTTATAAGCTGGCCACCTGTGTACTTCCGATGATCACTTCTCAGCGGATGCACATGTCAGCATGTCACAGTAGTGGTTAACTATCGTGATGAGAAACTGAGAGCGCCCGGTTTGAACAGTCTACTTCAGACTGTGAGAAAGAAGCTAGAGTACCACTACTCTGTAAGACAGTACTTTATGATGCCGCCTTACGGTTCCTTTACACTTCCCTCTGCAGTGAAACCCAGTCAACAGACCACTATGAGTCCAACACAAACCAGTGTCCGAATAACGTAACAGTTCGAGGACATAAGACAATGTAACATCAACCAGCGTTAGGTGACTGACAAACAGCTTCACGCATTGCACTTCAAACTTCGACTCCCTGTAGCACCGTAGAAATCATTAACGACTGGTGGTAAACACACGCACGTTTTTCTACGTAATCTAAAACTGTCTGACCGCAAACGGTAGGCCTACTTCTCATTACTTTAGCCTTTAAAGCACTAAAGGCCTCCAAACGTCACCATCTCAGTCTTTATACGTTTAGGCTGTGAGATGAATGTTGAATTTCAGCTTGGACTGATGCTCACACACGAGCTGTCATAACACTACATTTGAATGGGTAGCTTGTAGCCGAACACTGGGGGAAACATTTGTTTGTATGTGTGGGTGTCCAGCCTCACCCTGAAAAAGGGCCCTTTGACCCTCCGACCTTCTAGTTTTTCGCTACGATATGGGTATAGGGACAGAAGGAAATAAAATAAACAGGGTGTGAGGTTGCAGACGGGGGGGGGGGGGGGGGAGTAGAAAAACAAGGGCAATATATATGAAGATCTGCCGAACTGACGGCAGTCGTTTGGGAAACTCAGAAAAGAATTCAGGAATCCTTGTTGTAGCCGGCATGAAGTAAATGTATAACAATACCCAGTAAATGTATCAGTGATGAATAAAAGGTGAACTCGGTTCAGCTAGCGAATGTAATGACTGATCAATAAAGTTGTGAAACTTAATCTGAATAATCCATCTCCTCGTCGGGCTTACTGTTGTGCCTTGCACCGTATGAACAACGGCTAAAGCTTATAATTAAGGAATATATAGCTAATCCAGCGGCTTATATGGCGACTGCGAGCTAGCAACCACATACTCGCAATATTCACTACAAACTTGCGTTGGAGGCTTTATGAAACATACAGACACCACAAAACTAGGAGATGAACATACGACGTTTGAATTGAAAACAAAAGCTTAGACGTAATAAACAGTTCAACGTGCAGAATATGAAAACCCTAGCAAACAGACTGTGCACTTAAGTAACGGTGTTAATATTAGGGTGACAAAGAAAGGCGACCAGTCTGTTTGTGGAGTGGAACAGGATGGAGGTTTGTTAGTCTTAAATCAGCAGATGACCTGTTGGCATGACCTTAGAGACTCCTAAAAGCAAGAGCCGAAATACAATAAACTGTGTGACATTCATCATGACAAAGTCAGCCTGGCTGCCCTGAGACAAGACTCCGATATGCACGTAACTGCCTTTCCTTTTCTTACAGAAATAGCACAACAATTTCCATGCTTTAAGACCTAAAGACCTAGCAAGTCCATCAGTTTAAATTTCAGGCACCAGATTTAAGAAAATTTAAGTTCTCGACGATGACCAAGACAATGACAACGATGAAGACTGCTGGGCTCACCACCTTCGCGCGCCACCGACTTTCTCCCTCCTTAATGTCATCCAGTAGGTGCTTACGTATTCATCATCGTCGTCTCGTCCCTTCTATCTTTCTTTCAATAACGTGTGTTAGAAGGCAGTTCCTAGGCAAGACGTGACCCATCTATTTAGCCTTCTTTTGATTGTATATGGGATGTCCTTTTCTTCCATGACTCTACGCCATACTTAATTTTCACATGATAAGTCCAACTGATCTCCTCCAGCCTTCTCTAGCATCACTTTTTTGTGTACGTACACAAATTAACCCTTTAAAGACGAAACGTAATCAGTTTTATATAAGGACTCAGTGCGTACCGAGCTGTAAACACTCGCCGTCTCGGTTATAAAAACCAATCAGTTAATGCTGTATAGGTAAATAATCGCTGTTTGTTCTGAGGTCCGTAAAAAACACATAAAGCAATGTGAGAAGCATGTGAATTTTTTTAATTTTAAACTTGGTGGTACGTAAAGTTACCGCTAGGCTTTAAAGGGTTAAGATCACGTAGGAGGTCCACATAACAGAGAAGTAATTTAACTAACAGAACTAAATACAAATTGAAAACCACGGATAATTGAAGTCTGCGCTTGGCAGGCGATTGTTATATCTTTACAGAATTCGTAAACAAAGTCGGCTAAGCCACATTCATTACGGGAGATACCCACGCCTTAGCGTGACGACTGAAGGATGCCTCGCCATATGTGGGAACACGTGGACAGCAGGTGGTAAGGTCACACGTGCGGGCAGGTGAATCGAGACCCTTCACAGATATCTACGTACATGAAATCCGCCCCCCCCCCCGACCTCTTATCGTCAGTCCATTAACCTGCGTATCGAACACAACACAAGGATAGAAACACGCCATATAATTACCTTCGGCACATGTTCTTATTTTTTAAGTAACAATGCTTTCTAAACTTTGATAGGTAAAAACGTGCCAGACTGGTCACAAATTGGGTTGAGCAGGCAGAGTATGTCACAGTGTATCACAAATACACGTACATGTATTCACAACAATATTCATTCCTCTAACGGAGCTTGCAACAGATTGGTTCGTAATATAATGCGCTAACAACGTATAATATACAAGAACTGCAAGGTTTCAGGTAAGCTTAGAAGCATAGCATGGAAACAGCGGAATATTAATTCTCGTGTGTTAGCAGTGCTGAAAGACCGATATGGTTCAAAATATAAATACATAATAATTTGTCACTGAATTCATTTTCGTAACACGTTCATATATTTTGTTTTACGTTCATTTCAAACCCAGTTTTATTGTTGGATTACAAAGGAATTTTTACCCTTCATGGAATTTGTTTTTTCTTAATGGAAAAATGATAATCTGTATAAACTACATAGATACAGAGCCGCAACTGAGGTTTTCTGCGCCTAGTGCAAGCTTCTGAACTATCTCCCCCAATCATGTTTACTTTAAAGCAACTGCTGAAAATTATTGTACTCCTATGTTAATACTTTTCAGCATTTTATACTATACGTAACATTGGACATATAAAATATATACACTTCATACACTTCAACCTTCTCGTTTTAATGTTTCGCCCCTGAATGCAATGTGCCCGGGGAAAATGCCCCATTTACCCCACCCTTGTTACGTCTCTGTGTAGACTACATATATGTGTGTATCTCATTTAGGCTACTCGCTTTGGCTGTTTTGGAATACCATACACAGTCCCAGCAACACAGCTAAAGTACATCAAGTCAGCACCGGTTGATACAAAGCACGAGTTCAAAGCAACATCAGTCAGCAGCGAGGAATCACCAATCCGCTATTTTAATAAGCATCCGTAACCGATTGGGTCCATATCGACGAACTGTTAGTCGTGTCCAATCCTAGTGATGTGGAAGACAGGATGCCGTCAAAAAACCCAACTTCGATTACTGTTCTGTCGATGGACTGCCTCACTCAGGCCTGAAAACTTTGGCCGATGGTACGTATCGGACTGGAACCAGAACGCGGGATGTAACGCGTAACGTCAATACAGTATTCACTAAGCAGGCTAGTGCAGCAGTACCGACCCTACCGTGTTCAGTCTACTGATGATTACAACCGAAATTCTTTCGTTCTCATTAATTCGATGCGAATGTTGGGATAATCAGTCTACTACCTAACATCGAGAGACACACACAGCAAACACAGCTAATTCCATTCAAAAAAGCCACATAATTCCAGGACAGAACACCAACAAAAGCACGCAGAATAGCAAAATAACCTACGAATTTTAGAGAATTTTAACAGTTTAAGAAGATTTTAATAATAGCACTGACGCCACATTTTAATGTCTTAAGTGTTTTATCTAATAAAGTGATGTATCGTCCCTGAAGATGGCAGCTCGCCGAAACATGTTGGAGGAAAAAATATTGAATAACAAATAGTACAAAAATCGTGCATTTAGTTGGTCTTCATTTCTGAAATTGGGACACTACCTTGAAGAAGGCCACTACCCCTCCCTCCAAATCCTACTTAATTCATCAAAAATAAGCGTCATTCAGTTTCACTAGACGAAACTTCATCCTGCAGTTATACCGTACCCTTAAGAATCTCAGGACAGACAAATTCATCAGAACGCTTTGCTCCTTGGCCTACGCGCTTTATCATACGCACAGGCAACAACAGCGTCCAGTGAACAGACGGAGGATTGGGAAGCACGTGCAAGGCAGTCACTACCTGTCCTTAAGGTAGTATGACAACACCCATTTAATAGGCTAAAGAAACTTGCCAAAACCTTCAGCTTGCGGGCCGAGATTCGATGTCGGTATCTGTCAAATTCACAGCAGAATTTAACACTAAAAGCTTGCTCGACAGCTTTTCGTAAACACTCCCACACCAAATTTCATGAAAATCCGACAAATAGTTTAGTCGCCACTATTAAGTCACAAATGGACACACGGGTGAACGGACGTGGTCTCCACGTACGGCATTCCTTGTTTTAGTTCGTAAAAAACGCCTAAAGTCAGTGAGTGTTGGAGGAACACAAAGTGTCCTTAGGCAGTTCATTGTTATTCTGGATTTCACAAGCTACTGTATGTGACAGTCTTTGTGGTGCAAACATTAGCGATTATAGCACGGAAGTAACAAACTTTCGCTTCACCTCGTATTTCATGCATCATTTTATGAGTTCGTCCACCCTAATACAATTTCATTTGTGTATATTCCATTACAATATGCACTTAACTTCGCTACATGTTTTGGCAATTACTGCCATCATCAGACGTTGCCTACACAAATGCCAAACTGCAGTGCACCTGTTATAATGTACAAAATAACATAAATTTTAACTACAATCGAACGAGTTATCGCTAGACTAAATACTCACAGGTTTACTAAAACTAACACACTTTATAGTCGTTGAACACTGCTGTTTTACTCACTGGCGCCCTTTCCAGCGGCTCCGTTGGAAGCGCGGTGAGGTGACGAAACCACAAACCTAAATATATTCCTTATTTGTTGTTTCGAGTCTTCACTGCTGATATGTCGCCAAGGTCTTGTCCATTGCAGGCCTATGTTACGCGTGAGTGTAGTGACACAATGCTGATGACGTTATTCTATATACATACACTTATTCCGTACGTCAATGACCAGGGCGTAAAGAAAGGCAGGTGCAAGTACGCGGCGTAATGAAGAGTGCTGCTGGTTTGGTAACTCTATGGACATTTATTCGACAGACAACACCTAAGATTTTAGTCATATTTTGTGTTATTCTACATTTCATAACCGGCGCACTGCAATGTGGCATTTGCGCACGCTATGCCAGAAAATAGCAGTAACTGTCGAAACATGTAGAGAATCAAGTGCATGTTGTATTAGAAGTTGTATTAGAATGGAACCAACTCTGGCGTTTCCCTAGTACTAACACTTTATATCTAGCTTCTTTTATACACTATTATAATTCATAAATACGCGCTTTGCATCTACATTACAGGCCTGCTTCCTGTTCCATACGCAAACTTTATTTTTTACAGTGCCTTGCTACGTGTGTCTATACTAAGAACATAAAGACAACCAGTCTACCGGTCTGACTGTCAGGACTCCCATATACTGGTCTCAGGCTTCCCTGTCGCGGAAGCGTTGAAGAAATCTGCCGAATTTAAAATTATATGTTATTTTATAACTTAACTCTTTACATTTTTGAAACTTGAACCATCCTCAAATAAAGAAGGAAGAAGGAGACTGACGCATCGAATAATACTGCACAACAAATTTATTAAAAATAAAAATTTAAATTGTCTCCGAACCCTCCCCTCACTTCCCTTCACACACACACACACACACACACACACACACACACACGTGCGCGCGCACGTACAGTATATACGAAAGATGTTCATACACCTCTATTAAATAGCGGTAAATTTCGATGGGGAAGCATGTTTCGCCCATAATTACCACGTCCCACCACGCAGTTCTTGGTGACACCAAGCTTCCAGTGTCGTTACCAGCGCACATCAACTTACCCTCTAATTAGCATCTGGCTGACCGACTCCTGCGTCTGTTACAAGTGCTACTGCCTACCAGAATATAAAACGCTTGATTAACGAAAAAAACTACCTGAGTACATATACACGAATACGCGTAGGAAGACGATTATATGGTATGAGTAGAATTCGAACCCCGCGATCCCAGACCGCAAGCGTCTTATGTCGCGTGACCTGTGCTGTCCGTTTTTCATTATTTAGCCCAATCCGAACATACATGATGAGTTCCACAGGGTACTGTTTAAAATATAACAACAAGAACGGTCCTTGTGCATGTATCATATTTTAGACCACATAGCAGTTCTCGGTTTATGAAATATTTAAGGACTGAAACCGGGTAGTTTGACTATTTCACGAGGGATATGAGCGCATTAAAGGTCTTACAATAAAATGACCTTCCAGAGACGAATGACCTTGACCGCCACACTGCGAGCCTCCGTTCCAGCTGCTTATCGATTTTCCCACTACTAGCGCATGCACCCCTTCCAAAAGGGGCGGCCCACAAACCATAGCTGGGGGGCGGAGCATGCAGTGAGAAATACGCCATCACTCAGCTAATTATATCAGGAAAACGCCTGGTTCCATTACCGTTCTGGGTTATGTACGTTACCAAAAAAAAAAGTATTTTGCCACGAGGAACACATGAATTGTTTTAGCACGCTCGTGGCTGTGAAACGGGTGGGGAGACTGAAAATGCGACAACATAAAATGGAATTTAATATTTCTCAGATGACAGGACAAAATCTGCTGCCGACTGCCGATAAGACTAAACGAGATCTGCGCCCTTCTGGGATATTACCCAGTGCTGTGTGGAAGTTCTGCACCGACGTTTCGGGACAACCTGTCAGTCCCGGTCCACAGCCAACCACTCTATTCTTATGACATGTTTTGATGCTACCATCCTTTCTCCGAGTACTGATGTTTCCACCTGACGTCATTCCATCAATGCTCCACATCCGTGCTCATTCATCTACAGTCGAGGCTATACACTCTAGTCATCGACAGCACTGCTAAATAAACAAGGAAGTGGATGATCGCATTTATGCCTAGGTATTCCAAGCGGCTCCCTCCATTCAAGTTTTCCGACCAAAATTGTGTATGAATTTGTCGTCTCTCCCATTAATCGCCCCTCCAATCCACCTTCATCTGACCGCCATAATAATAATAATAATAATAATAATAATAATAATAATAATAATAATTTCATGGCTCAAAGGCCGTAGTGGGACTAAGCCTCCTCACTGTTGAGGTCAGACACACCACCCTCGGTAGGGCTCCTGTGGACGAGTGATCGGTCCGACGCAGAGACCGCTACCTGACAACACACAATACTCACAAGAGACAGACATCCATGCGCTTGGCGGGATGCGAAGCCGCAATACCAGCAGGCGAGCGGCCGCAGATCCTTAGACCACGCGGCCACCCGGATCGGAAATAATAATAATAATAATAATAATACGTACATATGAACTATATACCTCCTAATTATGTAACTTTCTCCACGCTCCTGTTACTTCCTCTTAGAAGCCTGTTTTCCAGCCCTTTCGATTTACAGTATGTTCTTCCCGTAATGAGAAAGACCAATTTTCACTTCCACACAAAACAGTCTCTTTTCTTTTTGTATTTTAGTCTTTAAGTTTTAATACAGGTCACGGTAAGGCGAAAGCTCAACCGAATTTTAGCAAGCACTACCCCCAATTTAAACAGTTTTAATTCTTTTTTTGTGACCATGCAATTTTCTTCTGTTACCCTGTTCCCAAAATATTTAAACTTTGACACATTTTCCAACGATTTATTAACTGACTCCACGTTATGATTCTGTCCTACAGGTTGGTAACAAGACACACGTATTACTTAGTTCACTTGCCTTCCTCCTAGACCAACCACCTGAGTAGTGGAGGTGGATGGCTGCAAAAAGTCGGGGAAAGGAACGTCATACTCGTTTGTAAAAGCTAGCTGGTAAAGTAGAGGGAAACTGCTCTCCTGCTTCAGTACTCAGTCAATACCAGCGTGTAGCAGAGCTTCAGAATCTCTCATGGTATACCCATTTATGTTTCTGCCCTATATTTTAAGAACTATCATCGTCAGCATACAACACACGTTGATGAGTCCCATTCTACTTTGCAGTCCAGTCACCCATGTTAAAATCACACACTAAACGAAATCAGAAAGTTTGTTCCATTCCAGTTATAGACGACGTAGACTACATGGCAAGCGTACATTCGCCTCTTCGGTCCAAATATTCCTCTCCAACATCCAGTCTCTCCAACCCTCCCAATCTCCGCATCTTGCATCTCGACGTTTATTTGATATTTATTCATTGCGATTGCTGTACTTTCTCTACACCACAGCTACATGAAGAAGTAAACATTTATAAATAGTCGTATCATTGATAACATATAAACATCGCTGCAGGCCAGGCAGAATTCTTGCTGTAATCTGCCCACTGAATTCCCAGAACATGACCCAGTGGCTTTACACTCTGAACAGAGTTTAGTTTAACCGGCTTTCGATATGACCATACGGGAGGCCACTCGGCCCTGCGGCACTCAGACCTCTGATCCGATGGACCAATGTGAGTAATTTACGCTATTCCTTTTATCACCGGAAGTTCGCCTCATAATTTGAAACATCCATGTTCTTGTCCAACAAGTTACTTTTCTTGTTAACAATGCGACTACATGCGTGTCTTCTTTTGGGAGTACACGTTCGATTTATGTTCCAGGATTTCCTTTTCTAACACAAGATCACAACTTCCTTCACATTCGTTGTTCACGAACTCTCTTGCAACTTGGAAGAAAAGGAAATTGTAACGTGTGTCATCTAGCGTCTCTGTCCTATACCCTTCTAGGTTTCGTCAAGTACTCAACCACTAGAAACTGTACGTAAGTGATGAGTAACAAAAATATATCTGCGAATTCGTCTAGACATCACACAGACGACGACAGCGAACATCTTGCACAAAGACCACAACGACATACAACAAATAAAGCGCAAGTTGCGGCGCTGGGCGTCGTAACTGCTCAGAAAAGTGGCTGACTATGGGCTGAACGACCCGGGTTCAGTCCCGGGAAGACGTAAAATTTATCTCTGGGGCTAATACAATGGATAACAGCACCCCCTCCCCCGCCCCCGGGGAAGAACAGAGGTCGGGGCCTGAAGCTGACCACATACCTACACCCAATGCTAAGGTCTTCAATGCATGTAGCCACAGTCCATGCCTCAAAAAACGTCACGGCTCGACGTTTATTAAGCACACTAACGACTTCACCTTAAGTTCCGCTAATTTCTGTCCGAGAGGGAGCCAGACATCATGAGACAAGGGTATTCGAACCGCACAGCTCTTGGACATGGCACATATGTTCCAGTTTTAGGATTACGACTCATCGCAGACCGAAATTGTCGGAAACGTTACGAGGAAGTTACGAATTAAAAAGGAAGACAGCAGCATGCTGCTTATGCACACCTGTCTGCTGAAAGTGGGGGTGGAATCGACTGTCGTGATGCGAATGCCTGACCTGTTCATAAGAAATTCAGAGACTCCAAACACAGAATACTAACAATGTTCCAAATACCAAACCGACAGACAGAATATGGACGTCTACCTAAATTTAAAGGTGACACATCACAGGCCTGTAAATGCAGTAAGCCTCTATGTTGAATAACTTTTCGAACTCGTCTACTGAGACTGGCCTCGTGTTACAGTACCACGGAACGGAAGTACCGCCTCCTGAACATCGTACTATTATTATTTAATTGTGTTACTAATTAACGACGCTGTCAATTGCTAAAATTACACATATAGCATCGGCGATTAATGAATTAGCAACGGGCTGCAGTTGAATGATAATGACAGGGTAAAACTGCAGTACTCGGAAAAAACGTTGTCTCAACGCCGTTTTGTCCACCACAAATGACACATGGATTGGCACGGGATTGAACCCGTGCCTCCGCCGCGACAGGCCGGCGACTAACCGCCTGAGCCATGGCACGGCGCCGTGTGTACTCTTACGAAACATGTAACTTCAGACATATCAGATTTGTCTGTATATAATTCCATAATCTTTAATCACCTATGGACAAAATGGCCCAGCAACTTTCATCTATCAATTTCCAATTCTTAGGATGGTGCAGCAAACGTCCATAGCCTACTGCAGTCCCAAGCATGGTAGAAAAAAAGAAATTTATCTTATCCGATAACTTGTCAAACATGACATGGTAACCTGAAAGAGTCATTCCTCTGCGTTTCTGGCAGTCCAGTAACTGGACATAAGGACAAAATAATTTCGTAAAAATATCACTAAGTGATTTTGCATGGCCAGTTGTCCCAAACTGTCGACGTAAACAATTTAAAATATTTGAAACTGAAAGAGTAATAAAAAATAAAACTGGTCTGGACAGTACTGTCAAAAAATACGGTTAAGACCGAAGTACACTAAACTGAAGGAAAGTAATGGAATTTGCCGGGAGTTGACGAATACTAAACCGAACACTTCCAAAACAAAATTTATAAAAACTCTCGGATGGATTTGTTTAAATTTCGTATCAGCCATACACAGTGGAAAGGTCCATGTGGATATTTCTACACGTGTAAATATCATACATTTTCCCTCACACTAACTAAATTTACATTTTACTGAACTGTTCGATCAAAGCATTTCGAGAACATCGAACGCTTTCAGATTACTTTCTGTGCTTTAGAAGGTAAGATGTGCAAATGTTACACAGTCTGACAATTATATAATGCGACTGAGATTATAGAATAAAACTGGAACAAAAGACTTGAGTACTCTCTGTATTTTATTCAAAGTACATCTCTTCTGCATCGATACAGCGAGTGGCACGATCTAGCAAAGACTGGAACGACCTCTGCACGTCTTCTTGTAGTATGGCCCGAAGACTGGATGTCACAGTTCTTTGGATGTCTTGAACATCTTCAAAGAGGCGCCCTTTCAATGGTAACTTCAGTCTGGGGAACAGAAAATAATCACAGGGGGATAAATCAGGGGAGTGGGGCGGATGATCGAGCACGCACACTTGTTTTCGGGCTAAAAACTCTTGTACAGCAACTGCCCGGTGAACCGGTGCATTGTCGTGAAGAAGAAACCAACTGCCTGGTGCTGAGTACTCGGGCCGGACACGGCGAATCCTCTTCCATTGGCGTTCCAGAACACTCAAATAAAAACTTCCAGTGACAGTTTGTCCCTCAGGGACAAACTCGTGAGGGACAAACTCGTGGTCAATAATTCCCTTGCTGTCGTAGAAACACACAAGCATTTTCTTCACTTTTGACTTTTGAAGACGAACGTTTTTCCCTTTTGGTGATACTGGTGACTTCCATTCAGCACTTTGGGCGTTTAGTTGCGGTATCATAGCCAAAACACCAAGTTTCATCCTCTGCTACAATCGAATTCCAAGAAATTTTTATTTCTCCTAGCAGTTTTAATGATGTCTTTTGCGTACTGAACACGCTCGTGTCTTTGATCATCAGACAATGAATGCGGCACAAACCGGGAAGCGACCTTTCTCTTGCCCAAGTCTTCCACTAAGATTTGACGAATCGTCTCCCTGTTAACACCAAACTCATCAGCCATCATTCTCCCAGTCGCACAACGTTCTTCTTGTATTCGTTCTCTCACTTTCGCAATGAGTCCCTCGTTACGAACAGAAAATGGACGCCCAGGCCTGGCTTCATCTTCAATCGTTTCCACACCACTTTTGAATCGTGCATACCACCTGAATGTCTGTGCACGAGATAAAAAATGATTCCCATACACTTGTCTCATCAATTCCACAGTCTCAGCTGCAGTTTTCCCGAGTTTAAAACCGAATTCAATGTCCGCTCTCTGCTCCATGCCGCTACTGCGACCACGTCCTCTCACTACCTGCACAACATGGCGCCGTATTTCCCGTCACGCTCAGCGTGGGACGTTGCGGTGTTGCCAGATTACATATGAAGGTTGGGCACATGGATGGCATGCACTGCTTCATACATGGCACTTCTATCTTGGTCAAAATGAATCAGTCGCATTATATAATTGTCAGACTGTGTACATGTCCGTCCGTCCGTCCGTTTCTCCGGCACTTTTCCCAACTGACAGATTCTGTTCTAACTTGGCAGAAATATCGTGTGACAGGAGGCGATCCCACCGTCGTACTTTACATTTCCTACCATTAATAATATCAACATGACATGCGTGCAAACTTTTGAGGTGGGAACCATACTTGGGTAATTCAAAGTCCAGTCTTGAAATTTTGTGTGGTAACGGTTTAAAGATATATTACGTCAAATGAACAGGCTAAACTGGTGTGATTGCAAAAATAAAAGCCAAATGAATGGGGATGCTATGCAAAATATAAGTTGCGATAATGGCATAACTTTCAGGAACAAAACAAAGAAGTATTGAAACACAAAACTAATTAATTTGAAACAGTCAGAAACAAAATATCTGACACACTAAAGGATGGCAACCTTGGAGTTTTCTTTGCAATGACTAAAAATGACAATCTGCCTACACATGCTCACAGAATTTTTAATATACCCACGAGAAAATACTTCTGTAAGCTGCTACATCAGATGCGTTAGATGCTGGCCTATGCTGTTGAAGTTAATTCATTCAATGAAAACATAAATGCCATAAATGCCATAAACAACAACAATGAAGGCTACATGTTTCACCTTTTCACTATCAGACCCAAAATGTCAAATGTGTAGATTAATAAGTAAAACATACTACTTCAGTAATATCCAGAATATAATAAATATAATGATTTTTAAAATTCTAGCAACTTGGAGACTTGTATGCACTCTATATTATTTAAATAACTATGCCCACAAAAGAACTTACAAGACAATATGATAAGTACTGTTAATTTAAAAGAATATGGAAAGGAATAAACCCAAATTCATTTCAGTGCACTAAGCACTGCACAAAGAGAGTATTACTTCCAATTATATTATTAAAGTGAAACATAAAAAGGGCTATGAACCTACAGAGCACTCATGTAGTAAGAATGCCAACAAAATATTATTATTACCAACATATCAATAATGCAGGTGTTAAAAAAATTTGGGAGTTCTCCACCAACGAAGGGATAACAATAGTATTTGATGTTGTACATCTTCTGTGCAACAGTCTAATACACACAAATTTCACTACCAACTAGTTGCATATGTAGCGGCTTGGTATAATAAATATAAAGACATTGTACAAATAGTTGGTAGTGAAACTTGTGTGGATAACAATAAGCCATGCTGGTTTTGGTGCAGCGTCTTTCTTCCAGCTCATACGCTTAAACTCATTACCAGACATGTGGGAAAATGGACTCTTACCACATCTAATGTCTTGCAATTCTCATTCCATTAGAAAAGAAAATCCCAAATAAATTAAGATTTCAATTACAAATAAAAAATCTGTGTCTGAGAGTTTAAGTACATACATTTTGCAACACTTACATGGCGTGTCCCATTGAAACTGTACTCCAAAAGAAGATACCATATTATACACCATTGTATATGACTGATTAACTATATGAATCCGCAATTAATCAGTTATCCTCCATACTGAAACTTCCTTAAAAGAAACAGTTGGATTCAGCAGGATTGTGCTGCATGTCATTTGGCAAGATCAACACTGGAAGTGATGAAGCATTTTCTGGGGACAGGATCACTTTTAACAGATTGTGGCCACATAGATTCCAAGATCTAACAACCCCTGGCCTACTTTGTGTATTGTCTTAAAGTACTTTTGTACCAAAACAATCCAAGAAGCAAGTAACTGGAAGTAAATACCGAAAATGCTAGAGGTAACATCTTGGTGGTAACCCGTACACATGTCCCTCAAGATACGATCAAAAGGAATTATGAAAATATAGACAACAATCAAGAACATACCCAACATTTTTTAACATGCACGTATGTTACATGTGCAGTGACATATGAAATACAGTGTTCATAATTTTGGTATGGTTTGAAATGGGACCATCTGTATACACTAACATGCGTTTATCTGTTTCTGACAATACAGGAAAGCTGCTGTTATTGGATCACATCAAAAGAGATACTGACAGAAGTACTGAAAAGAGGCAAAAGGCAAGCAATAATCATAATCACATAAACTATAAAACTGTGCACAGAATTCATTTAAGAACATTATCCACTTTTCCACCTTTAAGCAATATTGTGGAGAACTGCTGTATATTGACTTGTTATTTTGTTCTGAATTTTATATTACTTAAAGTCACAAGTTAATACACTACAACAGAACTCTAAATGAAATAAGTAAAGTAACAATGTGGTACAAGATCTGATACCACAATCATGAATAACAAATAATCAGACTAATATAAGAATTAAATTAAAAAGACACTTTGTTTTGCAAAAATTTAGCCATTACAAATTTTGACAACAGAACTTTCCATTATTGAAAATTCTTCTGTAAAACACAGACAGAGAAGAACTGAAAACTGACATTCATGCTGAATAAGAAATTTATATTAAGCGCTGCTCAAAAAAATGCACTATGCAGGAGTTTAAAGAAGTGACACAAAATACTCACTTTCTGAGTCAATACTATGTGCAGGGTTTATGCATGATCACATTATATAACTAATATTGTGCATGCCTTTGGTGCATTGGCTCCAAATAAGAAAAACAATGTCAGCAGTTAAAGAGTTTAATCCCCTTATTTCTGAAGGATATAACATGGTTTCACTGGGAATAATTACCTTCAGTGTCAGAGAAACGTTATGTCTCCCAACATCACCTAGCAGGTCTAGTTAACTACACAGGTTGTTACTTGTGTAACTATGTTATAGCAGATATATCCAAACAAAGAGGTAGCTTCTTTTTAATCATTATTTGCAAAAGCTGTGTAAAATGAAAGCATAATACAGAAAATCATAAATGTTTGTCACCTAATAGGTTTCAGCTAAGAAACAACTACCGTAATGCAACGAAGTTTGGTACTTTGGGGCCAAAAATAAAAATTGTCAATTAAGTTTAATTTTGGTCTGTACAGAAATTGTATGTAAGTTAACACCCAGTTTTACATGAGTATAACTAACACTTCATTTTGGGCTCGACCCACATTTACTCATACTCACACTCATACTCAACACTTCATTTTGCTCAGATTTACAATAATAAACTTGTATTAAATTAAATATGTAAATATCTGAAATTGCAAATAATTAATTAGTCTGGCAATTATGTGGATGCAAACCAGCATACATATTTCCAGTCTTGTTTCTCAAAGCCTCTCAGTGGAACAAGAGTGGACAGTGGGACCACTCTGTGTTGAAACGTAACCCCTTTAGTGATGACTGAAAATAGAAGCAAATGTTTGGAACACGCGGTAGTAATAATTATTTAAGCTAAGAGAGCAGCATGACTACATTGCATGTGCAAAGGGCATATAATATGGCCCCTAATTACCTATGGAAACCCCCTTTCACTTTTATTCAAGGTTTGATGAGACAAAGAATGTATGACTATGCATTATAAAATCACCACTCCATGTTTCTATGCTTAATTCCAACAATTATAGAGGTCATAAAAACGCAATTGAATGTATTTACATCTGTTTCTGACATTTGGCATTAACACCACAAACAACCAGAATCTTCACAGTCCTGTCCATTGTAACACTAACTTCTGCTTTATATGTTATGATAAACACACACCCCGACACTGAAAGGACAATGCTATCATAGGACCCTAAAATTTGTGTAAGTTGTATGTGCACTCATCACAGATCCGATACATCACTTCAGTTCCTACATTTAGGGTTGTTCCCTCACATATATAGCTCATGTATCTCCTACTGATAACAAATAACATCATCACTTTTCACATAAAATTAAACATCAGCCACATCAAACTACACTTCCTTCTACATTTAATGAACATTGTAAATTACAGTGAAGCTTAAGCAAATAATTTAAGCAGACCTATTACATTCTCAAATTAAAGTCAGACATAACAAGAAAGTATCAATACTTAGACATATACAGCGTTATTACACAGCTGTCAATGGCTTTAATAAGACAGTGTTCTTTATCAAACATCCTAAAGAGCAAACCCTTCTGTTAAAGTGAATTTTGGTGGTTGCAGTCTTAAGCAACTAACCGACTACATTCATTCCAACCGAACTTACAAATCATGCTTATTAACTTCTTACATATATCCATATTCACCTCAAAGATCCAATTTCTGTCACAACAAGTCAATCAATATAAATCAGACAACACACAGACACACACAACAGACATTACACACATTCAAAAGCCAAACATTCCATAACTCCAAGTGAAACATCAAAAATTCAATATCAAAAATCAAAGATCAAAACATCAAACATCAAACATATGGGTAAGAGCTCCAAAATTTACAAATTATCAAGTAACACTTTTTTGATGACGAGAGAAGAATTCTTCAAGAGAGTAAAAAGTATGAGTAATAAGCTATTTTCTCAAAGCACGCTTAAACTTTGATTTATCATTTTGCAATCTTGACATATCTGAAGGCGGACTGTTATAAATTTTTATAGAAGAATAAGTAACCCCTTTTTGTATACAGGAAAGATTTACAGTGGGCGTATGTAATTGATTCTTGCATCTTGTATTTATGGAATGTAGCACTGAATTAGTTTGAAAATTATTAGGATTGTTGACAACAAACATCATTAAAATAAAAATATATAAACATGGAACTGGTAGCATGTCAAGGTTTTTAAACAATCCTTTGCAAGAGCAGCTCGGTCCTAGTCCCATCATTATTCTTAATATCCTTTTCTGTAATAAGAATACCCTCTCCATATTGGTTGAGTTACCCCAAAAAACTATGCCATATTTTACTATGAGTGAAAGTATGCAAAATAATACAGTTCTGAGAGTAAACCTCTTGTGCCCATGTGACTAGCTAAGGTTATGTACCAAATAAGATGAAGGTATGTGGTACTATACTTCAACATACACACACATAAATACTTATTTTTAAAATATGAACGCCTGTACTCACCTCTGTCAAATTTCTTTCCTTCTGGATCAATATCCTTCACATTAAAAATATCTTCAAATAACACACCCGCCATTTCAAACCGGTTACAACTAACCTGTCGGAAGTAAACATAGATATCAAATTATCCACACTTTCTTGATATATGAACTGATAAGTGTACGAGAAATATTAATTCACTAATATGAAAAGTAAAGGAGGTTTTAATTATCTGTCGTAAAATAATTTGCGACATTTCTTTGTTTTGGTCTCACGAATATAGAGCGTGTAGTAACCTAATTAGTTGTCCTGTATAACATGGCGACTATTCCGCCTCGTAAAAATCCCACACAAACCAAAATATCGAAACCGCATTTATCTCCGTTACAGATACTGTTGCAGATGGGCTTTCCTAAGCACAGAGCGTAAGCTTTTCCTGATACGTTGTGACATATGCTGTCGATACGTTTTACAACATAATTTACAGTAAAATCCTAACCTAGTTTCCCATTACCATCCTTTCATTCGGGATTTCGTAAATTTCATTTTTATTCGTGGACGTTGACATTAGATATGCTCAGGTGGTTTATAGTCACATGATACGAAGGTGTTCTTAAGTGTAATTTTGTTTTGCTAAGTGGGAGACTAAGGGCTTAGTTTAGTGTATGCAGTGACTGGTGTGCTGACGAAGGCTTACTTCCATTGGAATAACAAATGAATTTTGTTTCAGAGAGAAGGCTTTGGCTGCCACAGGAAACAGAGGTGTAATGCTTGCATCAGATTGGTTATTAGCACATGTAAATGACCCAACTTTAGATGACCACTGTCCTCGTGAATACATCTTGTATGCATGCCCAAGTGGTGCATTCCTAGAACAATTGCAAGCATTTTGGCAAAAATCATTATCTCAGTGTGGTTGGAATGGTGCTCACAACTTTATACCACATATCACATTAGTTTCATTCTTTAAGGTAATGGCTAAAAAGTGATGCGAAGCTTATTTTAAAATTATATTACTATGAAATGTCATGTTGACAACTAATAAAAAATTTGCTGTTGATATAACACGTATAATGTCAGTTTAGGAACAAAATTAACATCCCCATGATAGATATGTAATAGGAATCGTAGAGTGACAGCTATTAAAAGTGATACACTTTCAGTTAGTCATTCTGAATTTAGATTACACCTAATAGCCAATACATATTTTCCCGTTCGTTATAAAGAGTCATACATGAGCACATGAATTGAAGTATATACCACACTAAATTCCATAAGACATACAAGAAATTAAGTATTGTACTGCTTTGTTAACAATGTTTAGGAGTTTTGTAAACTATTCAAGAAAACGCTAGGAAGATAATTTACAATGGATTATAAATTACAGCTTCCTAATGTCAATCGATATTACACCAAAGGTTTTAAAAATATGACCTTCAGTCCAGATTTCATTACATGACTTATCTTGTGCTATTGATGGTCCAGTGTTTACAAGCATTAAACTGAACCCAGAAAAAAGAATTTAAGTAGGCTGTAAATATTCACAGTTAAATATATGTAGGAAAGCACATACATCTACATACACTGTGTTATTTCACAGGCACCTGATGAATGTGCCCAACAGCTGGCCAGAACACTGAAGCATGTTGTTGAATTACAGCGTGTGAATCTATGTGAGACGCTGAGATTAGAAACCTATATTTCACAGAATTTTATGGGTTTCTTTGTTGCTGAAGAACATGCAGATCTGCTTAAGAGGATAGCAATGCAATATGTGAAAGAAGTATCAAATGCAAGTGAGTTGGCAAACATGTTCAGATAGGATTACTGGTACTTTTTATGCATGGGTTGTGGGGGAAATATGGAATCAACTAGACACCCTAAACTGCTAGTAGGTAGTAACAATTGAATCTGATGTATTGGTGAGTTTTGGAGAGGCCAAACCTTGACTTTCTCAGTTACCTGCAATTCTTTGTTTATTCCACTCCCAAATCAACATTTTTATGCTGCTCATTTATTACCTATGAGGACTTACTGTCATAGAGGATAATTTTCTGTATTCAGGTGCCATCTGCTGGTGCAAATACGAATTTCAGTGTTAAAGTGAGCATTCTGATTTAGGAACTAAAATTCATCCTCCTTTGAATATTGTTTTTCTGTGCAAAGGAACCTTTTCTGTTATGTTTACAAATTGTAAAGTAATTACTTGTGGCTTTTCATAAAATGAAATAACATATTTTTTTATGTAAAAGTGCTCTGTGTTTTAATGGTTACAACTGAGTTTCAAATAGCAATTTATTTTATATCTTAGTTCACATTTTACTGTCAGTCTGTTGTCGGCAGTTCAAAAAGTACAGGTGAAGAAAATGTGGTCATTACATATAAAATGGAAGATGCCAAGAAGTCTTAAAATAGGCCACCACCATATCTGCTGCTATTTTTCCTATCCAGTACTCACTCACAGTATCCCAACATCCATCATCTGAAACATGATTTCTTAACTTACAGATAAACATCCCTTGCATGGTTTTTTGACAATTTTGGTGAACAAGACTGCTTAACGATAGAGGTAGGTTTCCTTACAATTAGTTTCCCTTTATTTTCTCTGAACCATGTTTCCAGTACTTGCTGTGTCATGAAGTTGGGAAATTTACTGGGCACTGCAGCACAGTGCTTAGCACTCCAGCTTCATATTTAGGAATATTTCACCAATTCCCTGGAAACAAAGTCATGGCGGTACACTCGTTACAGCACACATGGAGGAAATGCCAGTACATTTTGTATGAGCTCCTGAATTCCAGAAACTGACATCTGGAAGTATAACTAGGTGCTGAGGGAATGCAATTACTAAAATTTAAATTAGTTAAGTTGAGTCTCGAAGTTTTTGGATCATAATAATTTAAAGGTAAAGCAATCCCTGTACAGGTCTGGACAGCCCCTGAGGGCTCCAGGAGGTTGAGGCTCCCAGAATTTCTAGACAGTTGGCACTTGAAGGTGGTAAGTTTGTCAGCCCTATGCACTGGCCACCTTTACCCCCCAGGAAATATTCCTGGTACTCATTTCTGCTAGAGGCTGAATCGACCCCAGGGCCACAGTGCAGCCAGAAGGATTATGTCAATGAAATATTCCAGTGACACTATCAGGAATGAAAACCATGACCTTCCAGCTTGCAGCGCAGTGTCTCAACCAACTGTGCCACCATGTGCCCCATCATAATAATTTAGTGTATTAAAATCATGAATACGCAGGGCAGCTGAGTCAAACTGAATCAGTCACATAATTAGTTACACAACTACCATCAGACACACATTTGATTACTCCTATTTCACTGCTTTAAAATAAAATTTAATACAGATTTAGAAGTAGTGTGTTTATTATTCCTTTACAGTAATTAACGATAATTATGAACATCTTGATGCCCTGTCTGCTTGCTTCCCATGGTGTGCTACGGCGACAGATAGATATGTACCTCGAGGAGTCAAATGTAAGAGAGGATTGCCCCAGTCTATGTGACGCACTGTAAATGTTGTTATCCTGCAGCATGAATAATATTTCTAAGTTAAATCCTCATTAGATTCGTTTGCTGTGTTTTTATGTAACTGCAAAACAGATAAAGTACAATCTTTGTGTTCAAGGGAAAACAGGAAAACTGCAAAATTTGAGAAATAACAAATAATTTTACTTTGGAGAATAAAATTTAAATATTTCAAACAACATTTTTAATTCTGCATTATTTAATCACATATGTTTTAGAGTCTGTTATTCCTCTTTTCCCTGCATACTAGTAAGAAGCATGAAGTCATTTATATGCCATAGGTGTCATTTTATGGCTGAGCTTTTGGTTGCCCTGTTACAGCCTCCTGATTAGAACATTCTAATGTTCTGAATATGTTACTGTGCTTCGTTCACATTTATTACAATAATTTATGAGCATGCAGTGGTTACCACTGTAGAAAAATTGTAATGTGCATGACAGCATGAATGTTAAGGACAGGGCTGAGTGCCAGCAAGAATATAGAATATGTACCATTTACACTGTTGTTGTCTGCACTACATTACACAGGAGAGACTTCAGAAGGATAAAGAAGTGAGCAGTGAATGTTGCTGGATTGTGTAGTACTTTAAATGGTACTTATCACTAGTCTGAAAGTTCAAGTTTTCCCATCCTTCACTGAATAATACTCATGCATACATCCAGTGAGCCAACAAATTTTAGTTACGCTTTTTCACTTTGTTCTCACTGTGTATCCTTTGTATCACAACTAAAATCACCAACAAAAGGCACTGTATTTTTTACACTTATTCTGTCTTACCCCGACATGTTTCGGCGTAGCATGATGCCATCTTCAGGGGGATCGTGCAGATTTAAGACACTATTCACTCGGGCAATGTTTACATACAATATTAAAAGAAGTGGTTGCTAAAAACATAACATATACACATACTCAGTACTTTTTCAGTTTGTTAAAACTTGATAGGAGCTGGTAAAATGGTAGTACACAACATCATGATCAAAGGCAATACCACACTTTTACTGTTCATGCCGTGGCAC
>BLKM01011268.1:83887-126142 GCA_013340265.1 Coptotermes formosanus | reverse complement strand
AATGATTATGCAGCAACATTTAATTTGCCAAACCTGACATACACTACATATTTTAATAGACCTCAACTGCATTGGGTGTGGCGTCTGAATATGCCTTAAACTTTGGAAATTTGCGTTAACAATGGACAAAACTAACAACATGCCTCAATTAAATATATAACTGCTGAGATCCCAGAGGACATATTCCAGTAACTTTACTGTTCCTACACATTTACACAAATACCTGGCTTCATAGCTTCATCCTAACCCTATGTACACTGTGTGCCACTTATTTGTGTGCCTGAGTAATGTCACAGTAGAGACTGTGTTTGGAAACAAGTGGCAGCAGTGAAAGCTCAGTTTTAAAATTTTTGGATTACCCATCCCGCTGTGTACTCGAAGCAGTCAGGTTTAAAACACTGACTGTGCACCCTGCATGTCAGTAATTTATCTAGGCTACAATATTCAGTCGGTCATTAGTCAAGGAATAATGATGTCCAGAACTTACCTTGCTTATGTTTAGTACTCTGCAGTACAGTAAAGTCTCGTTAATCCAGATTAACTAAGCGAGAAGTCTTCCAGATTAAGCGATAATCAGGATGAGAGAAGCAGAAGGTAGCTCTAAAAGACAATAAACTTAGAACATCTATAAATAGAAAATTTAACTGACAGCAATGCTGCAGCATACGGGGGTAGAAATACGTCCATCTGAACCACAGTTTAATAAATCTTACAGACTGAAAACTTCATAGAAACACAAACTTACACCACCATATGCAGCACCTGCATGCCTTACTTGTAGCCAGCATGGCTCACTGTCTGTGGGTAAAGCATGCTCCTGGTCACACATCCTGGTGGTGACATATGGAACTACGCAGCATGACATTGGCAAAGCAGCCTACTGCCTTATCATACCCTCTGATGCCCTCCCATCACTAGCACATATGGTATTCGAAACATTGCAGTTTGAAATTATTACAAACTAAGTGAGTATACTTTCTAGGCAATATACCTTGTTACTTTACATAATAATTTCTCTGAAATATTTCTGCTCACGTCAGAATATAATGTGAAATAATATGGTACATTCATTGCCTAATGTGTTTATTCAGTTGGTTTGTTGTAGTGATATAGTGCACAAAAAATGCAGACTATTAGGATTCAAAATCATAGTCTTCCGGGTTATGAGAATGTAAGGCATCAAATTTGCTAATGGAAAAGACCCTATACAAGAGCTCACAGATCTGATAATCTGGAGCAAAGGTACTGATTCGTTTGTTTCACGTAATTGCACGACACTTGACACTTTACTTAACACAATGCTCAACTCCAGGCATACAGGACATAACACTTGTAGAAATGTACTGTTTGTGAATAACCCCCCAAATATGTTGCAATTGTCTCAATATGTAAATTTGTTGAAAGTTACATAATACTGGCAGGTTTGCTCTCACGGTAGTTCCCGTAATCACGTCTGTACTTTCAGAAGGCCGTCAGCAAAGCTTATAAAACTATTCTATACAAAGAGAGAGCAACATGGACGAATATGCAGAGTGCTTATTCATTTGTTTAAACAGGCATTGGGTATTTAAAGTTGAGGTTACATCCCATTCTTTGCCCATATGGCAAATCTAACAACCAAAGCTAAAGTATGAACTTGTAAAGCATGGTGAGTGCATTCATCACAGCACATCAGTAATTATAAAACACTTAGTACGCTAAACTTTGCACAGACACCTTAAAAGTGGGTAACAATTCGTTTCATGCATCTTGCTTTGGCCAAACAGGGAAATGTAACAGAAATAAATATCTGCAGTTATGTAGAAGGTAATATATACTACTCAACAATCATGTATAGTTTATAGAGAAAGTTAGCTGCATTGTTTTAAGAACACAGGCAATCTGAATGTTCGTGTATGTGATGGCTTAATTTTCTCAGCTGCAGGTAAACTAGAGTCGTACAGTCTGTTTACTTACACGTTTCAGAATCGTGGGCTCCTTGACCCTGAAGATGGAGCCACCAGATTGCATTGAATGCCAACAACTACTGGCACCGTGACATGGCATTACATCTCAGGAGAATTGAATATTCTTCTAAACTAGTAATGTAACATATCATGTCAGCATTAGCCAATGAAACATACACCGTGTATGGATCCATGCAGCTGGGATGGTCACCCTTTGGCAGGTACACAGTCCTGCAAACAGAAAATACAACTGCTCATCTAGTCTTAAGTTGGGAGGTTAGAAACAGGAGGTACATGCAACTATCAGCAGACTTATCTGGTGCTTTCACTAGTAATATCCCTTATTCTTTCGCTACTGTTCCTAAGGTGGTGAAATTACGTGCTTGACGTATGGCAATAAATTTAATTTTTAAGATTGAATAGTATTAAAATGGACAACAATAAAGAGCAAAATGTGCTACCTCAAATGTTGAGTTTGCTTCCCGTATATAAGGCTCTATAGAGGTATAAAACCTGTCACAGGTTTTGCCATCTGTTGGTAGAAATGCAATCTTGCAACATTACAATATAATGTGTAAGAACATACCAAATTTTTATGTAAAAGTGCAAAAAGATGACAATTAGAAAGAGCACATTGTTCTGGATAATGAATTCATGTTGAAATTTTTTAAAATAAATCGGTCTAACACACTGAAATATGTAAATGGAAAGCTACATCAGTTCTCACTGATAGAAAGCAGTACGCATGCTCATGACCCACTGTATTTTCTGAAGTTATTCTTAAATAATTATATTTACACTTAACCTCTACAAATCCATTCTGTTAATAAAATTCTTCTTGATCCACGTTATTATTTAAACCAGTTACTCAACATGCACATTTTGTGACAAAATGAACGACTTTCTTAATTCTTTCTGAATTGATGAATTGTACAGTGCTCAGCTGCAAACAGTTTTTGTCACAAAGATATAGATGAATTAAAATCTCTGTTGGCACTGGCCACGCGAAAAGTGGTAATTGAGGTTATACAAGATAATGTGAATTTATTAATAGCAAAAACTGCAAGCTTCATGGATCAAACTGCAATAGTGACAATCAATGAATCAAACTGGAAAATGGTGTGTAAAGGAAAGAAAAACGAATCCCTTAAAGTAATTTCAAAGGAAACAAGACCGATTCCTGTCATGTGTAATCGTTATGAACTTCTTAATAAATTAATGGTCAGGGAAATAGAAGTTCAAGATGTAAAGTCTTCTCGACAAAGGAACGAGAAGAGTAAAGGAAAAGGAAAGGAAGAAAAAACAAGACACCATGTACTGATCATCGGAGATAGCCACGCGAGGGGAATGGCAGAGGAACTTCAACGTAACCTGGACAAAAAGTTTGAGGTGCAAGGTATTGTGAAACCTAACTGTGAGCTATTGTCAATCTTAAATACAGGAATAACGGATATAACGAATTTAACAACAAAGGATGTGGTCATAGTATGGGGAGGTACGAGAGATGTTAGCAAAAATGAGGCAACTGCAGGACTATCTCACATACGAAGGTTTGTAGAAAAATATAATAACACTAATGTATTAGTGATGGAATTACCTGATAGATGTGATCTAAGTACTAACTCCTGTGTAAATGTTGAGTGTAAGAGTTTCAACAGAAAGTTAAGAAAATACATGCAGCCCTTCAAACATGCATCAGTAGTAGAAATTTCCTGTAATAGAAATCATTATACAAGACATGGACTACACCTAAATTATAAAGGAAAGGAGCTTTCTGCTAAGCAAATCAAGAGAGAAATTGAAAGGATTTTCAGAGAGGTTATATCTATTCCAATACCTCTAAATTGGTTGGAAAAAAAAAGGAAACAAGAGACAAAAGAAAGTGATGAATGCAATGTTATTGAGGGAAAAGAAAGTAGTCTGGTAATATTATCTACAGATGTTCAGCAAGGAAAATATGATCAAGAAAATGAGATAATCAGCATTGAAGATAAAGAAGTAGTTTCTAGAAAGTTGCGCAAGGCACCTGTAAAATTAAGTAAGGATTTTTTATGGACAAACCAGAGCAAAAAAGAGGTGAAAAAGAAGGCAATAAAATGACTGTGGATTCAACACATGCAAAGTTTAAAATCTTACATCATAATGTGCAAGGATTTACAAATAAACAGTTTGAGTTGACAGTCCTGTTGAATACAGAATTACAAGACCTGGACGTTCTATGTCTCACAGAACATTGGCTTACAGAGGAGCAAATAAGTATAATAAAACTGAATAAATTTAAGTTGGTAAATAGATCTTGTAGAAAGGAAACTAAAAGAGGTGGTTCCTGTACATTTGTTAGAGAGGAGTTAAATATAAAGGAGGTACTATATACGCAAGAATTAATGAGTGAAAAGGTATTTGAAATATCTATAGTAGATATACCTGACTTAAGAGTGACTTTAGCTTGTATTTACAGATCACCCCAAAGTGAGGTATGTAAGTTTATGGATAAATTAGAAAATCTTATTGTAAAGATACAACAAAAAGGTAGGAGAGTTATATTGTGTGGTTATTGGAATATAAATTTTTTACACAATAGGGAACATTTGGAAGCACTGCAAAATGTATTAGCATCCTATAATTTAAGGAATACAGTAACCTCTGCAGCTAGAGTGACTAATAATTCAGCCTCATTATTGGACGTTATGATTTTAGATAATAATTTTGGTCTTAATTCAACGGAGATATTGAATCTAGGGTATTCTGACCATTTGGGGCAAATACTGAAAGTGTCAGTGATAAAACAGGAATATAACCCAATGATATTAAAAAAAAAGAAATTTTTCACAAAGGAACGTGACTCATTTTAAAGATTTACTGTACAGGGAGGAATGGACAGATGTCTATTCAGCCAGTTTCCTAAATGATGCATATCGTGCTTTCCTTGACAGGTTTTTAGATTATTTTAATGCTGCCTTTCCAGTGAAGCTATATAAACAGA
Source organism: Coptotermes formosanus (assembly GCA_013340265.1). Taxonomy (NCBI): domain Eukaryota; kingdom Metazoa; phylum Arthropoda; class Insecta; order Blattodea; family Rhinotermitidae; genus Coptotermes; species Coptotermes formosanus. The sequence goes on along the minus strand of BLKM01011268.1, from coordinate 121,213 downwards.
AAAAAATTCATAATAATGGATGGATTACAAGTGGTATAAAAAAGTCTGGTCAGACAATGAGATTACTAAATGACCTCAAATATAAAGTAAAGTTTTCCAAAACTGCATTATATTACATCAAAAGATATCAAAAAACTTACAAACAAGTAATTTCTCTTGCAAAAAAAACAGTATAATGATACCTTTATATTACATGCAAAATATCCAACAAAGGCTATGTGGAAATTAATTAATAAGAAATTAGGGGAGGTGAGAAATCACCAGGAGGTATACCACCTGAAAACGAACTCCGGAAAAATAACACATCCTCAAATGGTTGCTGAGGCATTAAATTCTTATTTTATTGATAATATAGAAGAAATCATAGAGCAGAATGAAAATAATAAAGCAGAATGTAGTAATTTAAGGTTAATGAATTTAAACCAGCATTCTGCGTTCTTATTTCCTGTGACAGAAAATGAAGTTGAAAGGGTAGTTATTAAACTGAAAAGAAAAGCAGCGACAGGAGTTGATGAGATCCCAGACTTCATAGTAAAAGACTGTATTCACCTGTTAAAGAAACCACTATGTTTTATCTTTAATTTGTCTATAACATTGGGTTCTTTCCCAGACAGGATGAAAGTGGCAAAAGTCAAGCCTATATATAAGAAAGGCAAAAAAGAAGATATGGGCAATTATAGACCAATTTCAATTTTACCAACTTTTTCAAAAATTCTTGAAAAAATTGTTTATAATAGATTAGTTTGCTTTGTCAATAAACATAATATCTTATCCGAAGATCAACATGGCTTTTGGGAAAATAGATCAACGGAAACTGCATGCCAGAATTTTATTGAATTAATACAAAAAAGACTCAATGACGGAGAGCATGTACTTGGAATTTTTCTAGATCTCTCAAAGGCATATGATCTTATAAATCATGAGGCCTTGCTTGGAAAGCTGGATTACTATGGAATTAGAGGGATAACTAAAACATGGCTAGAGTCTTACCTGTCATCCCGCTCACAGTATGTAGAAATAACGGCAAAGACAGAAGATATTTACAATCACAAGTACACATCCCCATGTAGGATAATAAAACATGGTGTCCCTCAGGGATCCATTTTGGGACCCCTTTTGTTCTTATTATATACAAACGACTTACCACGGTATGTTCAGAATGCAAAGGTGGTTCTTTACGCTGATGATATAAATATTGTATTAACTGATAAGGATTTAACTAGACTCCAGGATAGAGTAAATAATACTATGAAACAACTGGAATTATGGTTCTCGAATAACAGTATGATTATAAATGTCAACAAAACTAAGGCAATGTTATTTCACTTAAAAAATAACAATGTCATTGATGCTCCTCACATACTCTATAAGAATGAGAAAATTAGCCATATATCTCAACTAAAATTTTTGGGGATCCATATTTCTTGTGCCCTTACATGGAGCACCCAAATAAAAGTGTTGTGTGCGAATCTTAGTAAGGTTTGTTATATGATAAAGACGCTGAAAGATGAATTGAACCTTTACATGTTGAGAAATATTTATTTTGCTAAGTTTCAGTCTGTCATGAGATATGGAATAATTTTGTGGGGTGGGGTAAGTGAGATTACAAAGGTCCTAAAGGTGCAGAAAAGGGCTCTTCGCTTAATGACAAACAAGAGTAAAAATGAATCATGCAGACCCATATTTAAGGAACTAAAGATTTTTACAGTGATTTGCTTGTTCATATTCGAGACCTTGTGTTTCTTTCGTAAATACAATATTTATCAGGTCTGAAATTTTAATTTCCATGGATACAATACCAGAAGGAAAGATGATTTCTATATATTTCAGTGTAATACATCTCTGTATAAGAAAAGTGTTGTTAATATGAGTATCAGGCTGCATAATAGTTTGCCATCAGAACTAAAAGAATTGGGTGATTTTAAAAAATTCAAAAGAGCCCTGAAGTCGTTTCTATTAAATAATCCCTTTTATTCTTTATCAGAGTTTTTACATATGGTCATAGGTAAGGGTTCCCGTGATAATAGGTAAAACCTTGCCACCAGACAGTTGTAAATGCCAGTGTTATTGGGACTAAAAATTGCTTGGGTGCTTGCCATTCTGTATGCTGTTAATACAGGTTCTTTGAATGCCTCAATATTTTATAGGGACTGTGTTGTAGCTTGGTCTATGGACGTTTTTTCAACTTGAGCTTTGGAATAAGTACAATTTTCTTCTAAAACGATTACTATTCTCAAATGTAATTACATATGTCTTTACCTGTAGCTGTGATGAGTGACTTCTTTCATTGAAACATAGATTTTAAACTTGGTTTTAAATAGATTTGTGTTTAGTTCAACTATGGATAATTTCTATTGAAAAATTGTTATTCTGGTTTTAAATTGATCTGTATTTAGTTTTACATCATTGTGTGTTTGGCTTCAGACAGGTATTGTTAATTTAATTATGTCTTGTCATTTATATTTTGTAAGGGTTATTATTTATGTGGCAGGTACAGATCCTATTGGATCGAAATTGTAATACTTATATAAATGGACATGTCCTATTGCTGATTATGTAGCAGACATGGATGCTGAATAAATTCACTGAAATTGAGTCTTCCGGGTTATGGGAAGGTAAGGCATCAAATTTCCTACTGGAAAAGACCCTACGCAGATCTGATAATCTGGAGCAAAGGTACTGATTCGTTTGTCTCATGTAATTGCATGACATGTGACACTTTACTTAACACAATGCTCAACTCCATGCATAAAGTACATAACGCTTGCAGAAATGTATTGTTTGTGAATAACACCCCAAATATGTTGCAATTGTCTCAATATGTAAATTTGTTGAAAGTTATACAATAATGGCAGGTTTGCCGGTACAATAGCTCCTGTAACCACATCTGTACTTTCAGAAGTCTGTCAGCAAAGTTTATAAAATTATTCTATACAAAGAGAGACCAACAGTGACGAATATGCATAGTACATATTCATTTGTTTAAACAGGCACACACTAACATGCTGTGGCTCATCTTTTGTTCCATTAGCCTTATTACGAGATGCAGTTGGAGGTGTTAGAAGAGAAACACCTCATGGAGAGGAGAGAAGTCACAGAACACATCAGAGAAATTAGGAACAATGTGCAGACACTGACGGTAAGTGTTGCCTGCATATATCTTAACTCTGCAGTGTTATCAGGTCCTGTTATTTGTGTTAATCATTGGCCTGCTCAATATGTAGATAAATTTTGAAGCTGTGTTTATACAAATACTTTAAGTGCTTGCAGCTAAATGCAGAGCCTTAACATTTGCCTTTATTCCCAACTTGATGGCTCAGTTACACAACTCATGCTAGCTGACTGGGGGTGTTCATGTAGTGCACACATGAGAAAAGAGAAATTCATATGCAGTTTTGATAGGAAGAACTTGGAAGCCCATCTTATGGAGGAGAAGATATTGATATGGGATATTTAAATGTGGACTGAACTTTTGTAGCTCAGGGTAGGGAGGAGTAGCACGTTTGTCGACATTGCACGACATTTAGACATGGGCACAAAATTACATTCTTCTGTGGTGGTCTATTCTGAATATAATGCCTGTGAACTACATAACATGACCAGAGATTCTACAGCAGCTCACAATTAATAGCACAACCCTTTATCAGGCAGCAATAAAATTATTCCTGCACTTTTCTTTGTATATAGTGGAAGAAAACATAGGAGACTCCAGTAAAATTGTACGAAACCTAAATGGACAGACTCAGACATACAGACTACATACTGGTTAGATGAGGATCACCACCAGATTCTGCACAGTAGACCTTCCATACCACAAACCTGGAAGTGTTGTAGCCCAGACAGCAATTTGCTGTCATAAGTAGTATCATCTTAACAGAAATCACATTACCTTGCCCGATATTCTGGAGGTACATAATTCATAAAGCGCCTTTATTTAGAATTATTCAATCTCCAATGATATTCCTCTCTCAGTGTCACATGTAATTCATTACACGTCTATATTACTACATTAATCTGCTCCATTACACAGCTAAGACTGGTTTAGTTCCCCAGACCAAAGTGACATGCACAAAATACAAGGGCAGTTGCAACAAAAAATGTTAAGAATTTCCATACCTTCAGTGATTTCTTGTCACGTCTCTGTGAACAAACCGCACATATGTTGAGGCTGTGTAAACGTTCCTAAGGTGTGAGATGTTTCGGTCACACAGCACATTATGGATATTGTATAAAGGCATTACATTCAAGGCAGATTGTAATGAAAAAGTGTCAATACAGTCTACGTCTAAACCACACACCACATGGACATTTAGGGAGGTCTTTATAAATATCAATGGTTGTATTCTGGACCATTCTAGTCTACAGTTAACTTGCATTGCAGCACAAGTACAGGGTGATTCAAGAGAAAAGGTCAGTATTTTGGGAAATGATAATATGGGTCATTGTGAGAGAAAAAGTTCTTATGAACACGTGTCTAATTGTTACAGGTTATTGAGACAGTGATGTTTGTTCCTACAAATAAAAATCAACGTTAGTGGTATTAAAGAGACAGAAATTACTTACTGTTAATTTGATTTCAATTTTAATTTGACGTATACATGACAAATTTGTTGCAGGGCACAATTAATTTCCAACAGCTAATCTCTTTGGCGTGGAGAGATGAAGAACATCTCACACTGATTCCTCAGGAGTCCAGCCTTTAGCTGGCCAATTAATTTGCAGGGAAATTGAAATAAAGCATCACATTTTGTACTGTATTTTGTTGAAACCCGAGCATGATTCTCGCTATTATGTTGGTGATCTTCACGTGCTTTAATGTTCATTGTTTTGTCATTTTATTTAGCAGGGTCGTGAAAGAGAGCTGACTGAAAGCAACGTCGGGCTGAAGGGTCATATCTGCTGGTTAAACAAAGAGCTGAAGCACTAGCAAATAAATTTGGCAGTAAGTTTCTTCAATCTTAATAGAATATAACGGATTTTGCAGTGTTGTCAGCCAGTAAAAGTACGGCCCATCAGTGGGCCATCTGAATGGAAATAACATAATGTTCTGAGGTTCATTTAAGATACAAGTCCAACGTGTCAACCAAGACCTGTGCCATTGCCATTATCCTCATGCAGGCACTTCATTTCAGGAAACATTATCATAACTAATCATATGTTACGCTCTTCTTTAAGAATCTCATTGGTGTGTTACAATCATTTTGACTTTTTAGTCTAGACTTCATGTTTCAGCCTTAAAAGGCCATTATGTCATATAACTGATATAAAAATAGTCAGACAAAATTATATGTAAACAAATAATTCATAGGAAGAACAAGATCTCATCCTTTTAGAAACAAGGACCAAGATTTTTAGAAAGTTTTAAAATTCCTTGTGTGACTTTTTGTTGTAACATTTGTAGCTTGTGTTAAAATGTGTCACTTCTTGTGCTGAAAATAAAAACTCTATTCCTAAGGCAAGCTGTGTGTTATTCATTTATAATCCTCTGTTTTGTTGACATAAAAGTTCTTCAATTTTCCACTGATAATACTGGGTAAGTGTCTGGATTATATAGTTGTTATGAAAGTAAGTTCAAATTGCATCACACCTTTCTGCTCCCATATTGACAAGTTCAATATCCAGCTTACTACATTCTTATGGATTTATAGAATGTTTAAATAAATTTAAATTGAAATAAGATGTTGCTTACTGTGTTTGTACATGGTCACTGTAAACAGAAGTACATAGATACACCATCAGACTTATCTCCAATCTAAAAAAGACAAAATTTAAGACCTAGTGTGATAAAAATACTATAGAGAAAAAGCAGGACTTGAAAATCATACTTTATTAGGAAAATCATCTATCCGTTTAGCTCCTGTGGAAATACATATCCTAACCTGTAAGCATTCATAATGGATTTCATAGCACCAATGAATGGTTGCTGCAATAAAGTGCTTCATTTAAGTGCTCATAACTGTATTCTACTTATGACAGCAAATTGCTGTCTGAGCTGCACCACTTCCTGGTTTGTGGTATGAAAGGTCTACCGTGCAAAATCTGGTGGCTATCCTCAATCTAACCACCCCACTACAATGACATCCATTATGCCCATACCACATTGCCATATTGCATTAAACTTTAATCACACTTTCCATGCAAATAATGGCCCAGTTACTTTGATCATAATTCAGCCGCCATTTATATAGACAATGCACCAGCAGCAACAAGTGTACAGACATCACAAATAACAAGTTGTTCCACACTGTGTCTGTCTTAGCACGCCCCCTCCCCCAGTTAACCATTCTAATGTTCTACTTTGCCATGTACATCAGCAGGGCACACTGCCCATATTTCATGACATGATAAAGAATAAACACTTCAACATATCTGCTCAAACTCATAAAGCGCATAAAGTATATGAATAAGAATACAGGAATGGGAAGCTGGCAGTATATGGGGATGAATATTGTGATTATTTACTATGTTCATACATAACTGTAGCAGAAAAATTGGTGGTAAAAGTAAAGTATTTTCTTATTTCTGAAGCTTCTTGTATAAGTCACGGCATACAAATTGTGCAAAAGCACAAATGATACCAGTACGTATAGCATAAACTGTACACAGTTTTGTAATAAAGTTATGAGCTTCATATCTTGCGCTACACACCGCGATCCCAGTGGTCACGCCACTGTGAACATGACAGCGTGAAATGCCTTTTGCAAACAAATTACTGACAATATGTTTAACTGCAACTGTTTACCGCATACAGTACATGATGCCAGATATAGACCCATGCATGCTGTGGGGCAGGTCTCTTGGACCCTGCTGAGGAAGCCAGGACCCATGGTCAGTAGTTGTACCATAGCACTGGGGCAGATTTCCTGGAGCATGTGTTAAACATGTAAATGGAGAATATGATGCATCTTTCAAAATCTGGGAACACAAAGTCCACTGTCACCATTCTCTGGTCCAGCATACAGGTTATCCAGCAGCCATGGGAGTCCACCTGTCTCTGACACAGTTACCAGTTATCAAAAAGGAATAAACATGTCTGTTATTTTGGACACTGTTCATCATCTTAACGTTTTTCAACCATGATGTTTTGGAAATGGTCTGATGTAAGAAAGGAAAGACCCTAATGGGACTGAATGAGAACCTTCACTTCCTTGTAACTGATACCAGAAATAGAAGGAGTTTCCAAAATACTGCATGCGAAAACACTCAAGACACTGGACAATGTCCAGAATATGCCACATTTACTGTAAATGTGACCATCCAAAAAATTTTATGCTTGGATAAAAACACAAAGCTGACTACTTCCAAACCAAATTATCTGGGGCATCCCAGCAGCTGTCTGCACTCCCACTTACAGCACACCATACAGTTGGCATTTCCCACATTTACAAAAATTGAACACATCCCTTTATAATGCCTATTTTCAGGAAAATGCCTACACACAATGCGTTTAACTCCTTCAATGATGTACGTTGACACCTCTACTGGCTGATGAATTAAAAAAGATTTCTGGTCTTACACTTGAGTACATACACCCTGACCACACAGTGTAATGAATACTTATCTTTCCAGATGGAGACCAGACTGTAACGAAAAATTACCTATTTCACGTGCACAGCACTTTTATGATTTTACTGCAAAACTTCATCATAGCCTGTACTGCGTTATACAACAACAGATACACAAAAAAAGAGCTGCTTTTGTTTGCATACATTTTTCCTCATCGTTTAGCTATCACTTGGAACAATTCCCATCTAAAGTTGCATCAATATGCCACATGTTATTTCGCTATAATTGGGCTCACTTACTTGTTGCGTAACATAACCTACCACGGCCCACAATGTATACGTACAGTAATATCTGGCGAACCCCCCGGCGAGTTACATGGACTCGTCCGCTCCCCCAAAATACGAAATCTGGTTTCTGCCTGTGAGCCATCTGAACTTAACTGCACGCTGCCACCAGATTTAACAGAGAAAAGTCTGCGTTTTTGCTACAAGTTATTTATGAGGATTATACGAATTTTAAAACAGCCATCGATTCGTACTTCTAATTGCAGCACACGACGCGATCAAAACATCACGCAAGTGGCAGGGGCAAGGGATAAATGTAACGCAACACAGGAAATGTTTAGTTCACGTGTTTTCCGCCTGGTAGCGCTACGAACAAGACTGCTATAAGATGGGAACCTTGTTTATAACTGTCACTATGGTTACCAAATACGAGCTGTGCGGGAGTGTTGTGTTGAATTAAAAAAGTAAAAATCAGTGAGGAGGTGTTTTGTTGTTTGGAGAAAGTTTGTGCATTAAAGAAATGAAGGACATGGGATTTTTAAAGAAACTCAAGTTCTGGAAGAGGAGTGCGGTAAGTACCAAATACAGAATTAATAACTATAAAACCGGTATGCGTTATTGACTGCATGATAAACTACATATCAACACAGCTGTGTTGAACTCTCTTGCTAACAAGAAAGATACGTTGTAAAGCTGTGAACACTTTACAACCCCACTTCTTATTGCTTCAGCAGTTGACCTATGTCAATCTTACAAACATGAGAAATTTATGCTCAAGTATTCACATTTATATGAAGAGCACTGTACTGGCCTGCAGCAAATACATTCTTAATACTATGTTGGTTGTCTTGTAAGATCAGTTATATAATCAACAGAAAATATGCGTGATGTAGGTTTAATATTTTGTTTCTTCTTGTAGGCACATGTTTGTTGCATTGTTTTCTGTTTACTTTTTTTAGTTTCTATTTTAAAGGAAGCAAATGCTCTCTGTTCAATGTCTTTACCATTAAATTTGAAAATTTTTCTGATTCATTGTCATGTCTTTCAGCAACGTCGGAAAAAGCAGGAAGACATGGTAGCTGCCCTGAAGGCCCAAATTATGGAGCTGGAAGAAAGAGACATAAACAACCAAAGAGTTGAAGCTGTCCTCAGAGATCAAGTTCAGGATCTGAAGAAGATACTTGAAGAAAAAGACAGGGCCAGGGAAGAACGACAAGCTACCCTCCGGGACGAAATTGAAGACCTTAAGAAGACACTTCAAGAAAAAGAAGCCGCCCTCCAGGATGCAAATGAGGGTCTGAAGAAGAGACATGAAGAAAAAGACAGCAGCAGGGCGGAAGTACAACCTGGTGGAACGACATTTTCAAGGTGGAAGATGTTCTTCTTCCGCCTCTTGTTTGTGGTAAGTTACAACACATGCATTGTTTGGTACAAGTAATATGGACAGGTGTGCAGGCAGTGAGGTGCAGTGTGATGTATTTCCACCACTTTGTGATTTTGACATCAAGCCATTTATTAAATTAAACAATACACAAAGCTACAAAAATGAAACTAAATTTCATACTTTTCCTATGTTCTTAGTGCAAGGATTAGTTAAGGATTTTAACCAAATGACAACTGCGTTACTATCTTTGCCAGCACTGGTTATTAAAAATCTGGTCACTTTGCATATCCATCCAGAGCTCCTTAACACTGGTAGTTAAACAGCACCACAAGAAGCTGAATTCCAGAAGTGGAAGCGCAGGTACATTAGTTCTTAATGTTGGCACAAGATATACACTTGTATTCTGCTTCAACCTGTGGGGAATCCCCTTAACACTTATTGGGTAAGAGGCTGTATGGGCCAGAAATCTGGTCTTATTGGTGCACAGAAGTGAGGAATAATTGTTTCACTGTACTGTGAATGATCCATGATTCATTTCCATCCAGCCTCTACCTAAATCAATAATTAGTATGAAATGCCAACTAAAATGTCAAATACTCTTTCACTTCACATTTGGAAACTTGTGTGACTAATTTGATACTGAAAGTGTGTTGCACATTCATTTTGAATAGCTTTTGAACATACTAATATTTTATCTTTACCACCATTGCAGCAGAAGCATCATGAGGACATGGAGCAAATCAAAAAGGAGCTGGATGCCCTCAACGATGCCAAAAGCAAACTGCAGAAGCATTTGGCATCGACAGTGAAAACTCATGAAATGGAGAAGAGGGACCTCATGAAACAGAACGAGGACCTCAAGAAGAAACTTGAAGCAGCTACGGTAAGTGTTGCCTACATACAGGTGTACCAAATTATCAGATCATATTACTTGTGGCTTCCCAATGTGTCATATAATTTTGTTTTATTTGGATCATCCATGAATTTCTATATTCCATTTATACTCAATGCGCATTACTTTTATTGCAGACGAGGGTACCAGCGAGCACTTCAGAGTTGGCTGTCAGCAGATCTGGACCACAAGGTAAGAGCTTCTGGTGTTACATTCTTTAATTCAGAGACACTTATCCAGATGTGCGTGCTCTTTGTGATGGTTTCCGAAAGTGGTCTGCAGTAGAGAATCGTGCTGAGTATTGGATGTCTGTAGAAATGAAGATGTGTGGGTAATATATATCCTTATCACACCTCATGTCACATGCAGTGTAGTAAGACCCAAACAGTTCCTTCTCAAGGTCATATCTGGCCTGTATTCATTGATTGACATGACCTCTTCCTAACCACCTAACTATGTATATTCCTCCAGAGCATGTTAACGTGAGTAGAGAAACAGATCCAGTTTCTGTAATGTGATCTGTTATGTTCTTACAGGTTATGTTGCAGCTCTTTTTTGCTGCAGTTTAAACAATGCACAGTTGTGTGCATTAATTGATAGTAATATAGAATTACTGGTATAGTACTGTCATTGTGCATGCATATCAAAATGTGCTGGGGAAAAAATAAGCACTATCAGGTAAGGAGACACTAACTAGCAGTGTAAAATGTAACCAAGAGTTACTGGAGTTTCCTGTGTGTTCTTCCACTACATACAAAGAAAAGTGCAGGAATAATTTTACTGCTTCCTGATAATGGGTTGTGCTATTAATTGTGAGAGATTAAAAACAGAGGACAGCACAAGGCATTTTTATGGATGCTGTAACATCTCAGTGGCTGTTATGTTCATATATTCATGGATTTACAACTGAGAATATTCCTAATATAAGCAAATTACATGTTTTCATCACATTCACAGTATAGGTGTTCTTATCAAAAAACATCTTATGCTGTCGTCAGTGTCTTGGACCATCACTCCCACAAATTATTATTTGCTTTATTGTCATCATCATCATCATCATCATCATCATCATGTAATTATATCTGTAACAACTATATATTTTGTAGAGTATTCTTTGTCTCAGTAACACATTAAGTGTAGTCTGCAATATAGAGAAATTTGTTTATATTTCTGCTGTTTTAACTTACACAGATGGTTTTATTTCAGGACATCTGTGTGGAAATCCGCTCGACAGTTTCCACCCAGTTAGAGTTCTGGGTCAGGGAGGATTTGGAAAAGTGGTGCTGGCCAAAAAGAAAGCACCGGACGGATCAGAGCAACTTTTTGCCATTAAGGTTCTGACCAAACGCAAGTTAACTGATGATTTACATCGATCTTTCGTCTTCATTGAGAAGCAGGTGATGATCCTGGCTTCTGACCATCCCTACATTACGACCCTGCACTCATGCTTCCGTGCGAAGGTAAGTTTCGATTTTTTGAACCTGCTTCATATTTCCAGGGAGTCAGTAATACTGAAATATACTGTCAGTATGAAAATGTAGTAATTTTTAGGCATACTTGCAAAATTGTGAAAAGCGACTAATAGTTTCATCATCTATGTCTGTCTGTCTGTCTGTGCATTAGTCCACCTGGAGCAACTCGACTCCCACTAGATGGATTTTCCTTAAATTTGATATTTGAATATTTTTCAAAAATATGTCAAGCAAATTCAGGTTTCATTAAATCCCTACAAAAATAACAGCTACTTTACATGAAGACATATGAGCATTTTTTATGATACCTGGCTCAATTCTTCCAAGAACAAGAAGTATTTCAGATAAAATTTATAGAGAGAATCAGAACACACATTTTATGTTCAATACATTTACCTAAAAATTGTGCTGTTTAAGATAATGTCAGAGCCAGACAGGCCACACACCGCACGTAATACGGTGCATGCGCTTTGCACGCAGGATAACTAAGGCTACAGACACTCACCCAGAAATAAATACTTACTGCTTTTGCACAGCAACAATTGTTATGCGAATGTGTCTCAGTGTTACATTTATACACACATTGCCTGCCTTGTTCTGTGTACCTGTGGGGTGTTGTACTGGCCAGTGGTTATTGTTATGTTACTACTGTATGATACCATACCTTCTGACAGGAAAAAGAAGACATAATGTCTTTACTGGGGATTGCTAAGGGTTGTATTTATGTAGGACAGGCAGATGTTGCTGTTTTAGAAGTTGCACACATGTACCGTAATGGGTGACTTATCCTGTATACACAGTCGTCACAAAAATGTGACAATATTTGTAGTGAGTGAAAATAGTTTACTGCATTTAAAAAGTATATAAATTTATGGACTGCGGTAGATGTGATCTTTGTGCATGTTATTACATTCCTAATGAACGCAAGGGTCTACTGAACATCTGCAGGTTAGCAGTTAACACTTTGTGCTGTGTGTATTGCATGTCAATTTCAATATTAATTGGGAACTTATCCTGACTGACAATTCTTGCTTTTGCACCTTCAAATAGATCCACTCATTTTTCCCACCCTTCTGAACATTGGATCATAATTATCCTGTCATATTTGACTAGTGTCTAAACCACTGCAGTTGACATACTATGGTTATGTAAATCAAGAATCAAACAGAAACAGTTTCTAGAAAAGAATTTTCCTCAATATTCTTACTGATCTCCTCTGCAGCAGTTAAATGTAGGTCCTGTGAACAGCAAGATAGAACAGCAGCAGTGAAGTTGTTTGAAACTGTGTGTGTTATAATGACTGTGCACTTGTTTACAGGGAAACTTGTTTTTCGTAATGGGGTATGAGAGTGGAGGCAGCCTGGCCTCCCACCTACGGAGGGAACGAGTGTTCCGTGAGAGAGCTGTGCAGTTCTACACAGCGGAGATAACGCTGGCACTCGAGTTCCTCCACAACCATGGGATTTTACATCGGTAAGTAGCCTGAGTACCTTTATATGCCTCTGTCATAGAAATGACGTATGTGCTGTTCACGTTCAGTACAGAAGATTATGTTTGAACTTTAAACATAATACTGAATGAGCTTGGCTTTAAACCAGGAGTGTTTATTGTATGACATTTTTATGGTTTTTGTATATAATGTTCCAAATTTTGCAGTACGTGGGATCACTACATATTTTCATTGTTTCTTTGCCTCCTGTGTTAATATAGATCTCATTTTTTGCAGATATTAAACTTTGTTAAGAATGCTGCATAATAGTCAGTACAGAGATATTACAAGTCATTGTAATAGGTCTGTTGTTGACAGAGTCTGCATTCAAGATATAAGCAGCATACAAGCATGAATTATTTTCCCAGCAAACATTTCATCTGGACTGCCTTGTGTATGTATATATAGTTGACCATGTGTATACTCAGTTCTGACTTCCAGCAGACCATCTGCAGAAGGCATACCTGCTGCATAAGGCGGCAAGTGTCTGTAGTCATTAATAGTTTATACACATACATTTTCCTTTTCTGCCCTGAAACATGTCATGACAGAGTAGATTTTAATTACACTATCTGGTAGTTTGAAATATAGTTCTGTACTCAGAAGTACTGCAATAACTTATATATTCCATACATCTTTGATTTACAGGGATCTGAAACCTGAAAATATACTGATTGGTGGCGACGGCCATTGCAAGTTGGCCGACTTCGGCCTGTCAGCATTAGGGATTTTCCATGGATTTACAATCTGCGGGTCCGTTGGCACACTATCTTATATGGCCCCAGAGGTAATTATGATGTTTTATTTTAAATCTGTATACTTTATACCTTATTTGTGATTATAATGTTATGTTAATGTTGTTATGTCAGTGTTAAGTGACTGATTCTTTTATCCTTTTAAAATGAGTGGCAGAAATGTTGAGTTAATCTGATTGTTACATTTTATGCTCTGGTATGTGTAGATGGTGCGGGGTCTGCCATACAGCCATGAAGTCGACTGGTGGGCCCTGGGAGTTATGATGTACCAGATGCTGACGGGAAGATTACCATTTCGTGATGCTGACCGGCGCATGCTGCGAGAAAAAATCAAATATTACGAAGTGGAGTACCCACAGGGAGTTTCAAAAGTGGCCAAAAGGATAATGAGAAAGGTAAGTGTCATTAATAGTATGATTGTGGCCTTAAAGTACTATAGAGTAGGGCTACTATATGTCGTACTTTTTCCTGGACATGTCCTCTTTTCAGACGTGAAAATTTTTCTCTGGCTCTGTTTTTAAAAATTTTTAGCAAAGCCCAGGTTCTTGACCATTTGTTGTAATACAAAGTTTCTTCTCCATTTTAAGGTGATATATAATTTTAATATTATAGTACCACTGTCTGTGTCAAAAAAAGTATCACTTAAGTAGTTACTTTCAGGATGTCACTGGAAACTTGGGCACTGAAATTCTAAGAAACTTGAACTTGGTAAACAAGCATGCTTAAAGACATCTCAGTCAGCATATTCATACCCATGAAAGTTAAACAGCTGGTTTTTTTATATTTTGTGAAGTGATAATGCTATACTTATTTAATAAAACTGTGACTACTAATATTCCCTATTTGCAGTGCCCTTTTTCACTGATGTGCCCTCTCTCTGTGTTGGATAGGTGGGAACTGTCCTCTCTCTCTCTCTCTCTCGCTCATTATTATTATTATTATTATTATTATTTTATATGGATATATGGGAACCTCACCATAGGGTCTCCTCTAAGCAATTTGTTGCCCACTTATTACCATTAAGTACACAATTTATTACCAGATTTTGTATTTTTTATCTGGGGAAGATTATATGTGTTTTGAGAGGTTCTGTTTTGTCCTACTTACATCTTTGGACAAAGCAGGTGTTACGATTATAATGAAAAATAGTTTTCAATCAGCAGTGTTGTGTTAAGAGGCGCAGAATTGAAGTTAGTACTGTCTGAGGGAAAAATCGACAAAAGCCTCAAGTGAATAGTGTCTAGATTTCACAGCTGATGCATTATTAACTAATTATAAGACTCAATTAAAACATAATTAATAATCATACTGAGAGGCACACTGTAATAGTGCGAATATATGATAAGTGCGGAATGCTGCAATGAAACTCACCTCAGCATTATGCTGTTAGAACTGTATATTATCATGCAGATTTTCAGCTATGAGAATTTTGTTTAGAAATGTGGGGCAGTTGCGAGGGGCAAGGCTGAAGTGAACAAAGTGTAAACATACTATTTCTTTTCCTTTACAGCTTTTGGTGAAGTCTCCAACCCAGCGACTGGGTTTTTACTATGGCGAAGAAAAGGTCAGTGAGCAACCATTTTTCAGCGGGATTGACTGGCATGCGTTAGAGAAGAAAAGCGTGGAGCCACCAAGAAGAATAGAAGTTGTGGACGTACGTTCATTTTCTGTCCTAAGCCATTGCTGTTAATATCACAAGTCAACTGGAGAAATAACAGTATTATCAGAAGCACGTCTTTCATGTAGGTGTGAAGCTTTGTATGTATTCTCTGTGGGTGGGGCAGAGAGGTTACATTTTGGAGGGTGTGGCACACACGTGTCTGCATGTGTGTCGTATTAATTAAGTGCTTTTTAAGTTGGTATAAGAATCCAGATTATTGTGAAAGATAATATTTTTGTGCAAGTGTCAATCAGCAGCTATATTCTGCTCTAGCTGACTGAAAGTTTCTGAATTATTCTGGAATCGAATGTCACATTTTGGATTACTTGAAATAAAAGTGACACAGACAGTTTTGAGGGCTTGGTTTTCTCCGTTACGAGCCGAAACCTAATTTAGAACCACTGGCTGAAACTAAATGTTAAAGGTGTTACGACTTCTGAAACACAAACAAGAGTCAGCCCCAGGCTTACAGGTAAAATCTAGAAAACAGCAGGAAAGGAAGGTACAAGAGGGGAAGGGAATGTCAATACCTTGCACAGTCCAGTTCCGTGAGCTGAAAACCATCTACCACAGAAAAAGTACATCGTAATACATGGCCAGGTTATTTTCCTGCTGGAGATGTTAGTATGAGCAGTGAAAACAGTGTGATAGAAGTTAGATGAAATACTTACATAGAAATTATTGTGGTACTGAATTTTTTTGTGCGAGAATATAAGGAAGTTAAGCAAGGAGTATACTGTAACAATTGCGCTTAATTTCCAGTTTGAGATAAGGTAATTTATTAATGCTAAGCAAAGTACTGAATCAGCATCGTGACTTGTTGATGTGTCCCCTCCCCTCCAAGAGGGAACACATGTGTGCTGCACCGTACTTTTTGGTGTTCCAAATCTGATTCTGAATATTTTGCACTTTCTATAATTGTTAACACCTACAATCTGAAAATAAAGTATTTGGTATCTCCTAGTACTAGACAGCCAGGAACCATATTTAACATTAGTATCATATTGGCTGTGTGTGATATTTGGCAGTGTGTGGCCAGTAAAGATTAGCGGTTGTGCAGTTCAGTGCTTCTTTCTGTAAGGATGGGAATCATTAAAGGAAGTCACAGGTGCCTGTGTTCTTACACATTTGTTTTCTTGTTACAGGATACTCAAGAAGGTCTCACATTTGGTGACCTGTTTCAACAGAATAGTGATACCACCATGAACAGCGAAGGAAAATTTCAAGGATTTTCGCATGTCATCATACAGTGAAGCGAAGATAGAATGGCCAATGAACTGTATAGCACACAAGAAGGAAGCAGTGGTAAGGTGAGTCAGTCCTATCTTTCTCATATACTAGCTGTCCCGTTATTCATTACATGATCCCACGAATAATACCCAGGTTGGCACAGCATCAAGTGCACAGCTGCTGACGTGAGATGGCTGCCCACATGATGCAACAGTGATGTAGCCATGATAGCAATGCTACCTGATAGCCTAGGTTAGAAATAACATAGTATAAGGTGCTGCAGCCTCATTACTTTCCTTTGTAAAGCCGGTAACCCCAGTCAGGATGTGACGTTCCACAGTGAGCAAGGGCCAACAGTTATGTTTTCTCTGTCCAACTCTTCATCTCAGGACCATCTACACAGCTCCAGTAATGAAGGTATTTGCAATATCCCACAGTGAGGACAAAAGGAGGTCTGAATGGGCAGTCTGAGCAGGTCAGCAGTGGTGTGCTTGTCGATGTCATGGGAAGAGCAGCATATGGAACAGTGCTGTGATCAGGGGCCTTGTTGTAAAGGGTGTCTTTGAAATAAGGGTTTAAGGAAGTAAGTAGAGCCAGGCCAAGTACTGTAAACAATGGATTTAGTAGAGTGGGTGAGCCGGTGAGCTCCGTAAGGCTGGAATGGAAGCTGCGGAATGAGGAGAAATGGCTGAAATTGAGTGTTCAGAAACTTTTCTTCTGCAGTCTTTATTAGGTGTCTGAATGTAGCTAGCTGATGATTATCTTTCCTTTAGTTCTCTTTATACTGTGTTAAATTTTACTTCACCAATGAACCAAGACTCCCAACAGTGAGTGGGTGGTGTCATCGTGCGGAGCTCAGCTTGAAGGAGGGGCTAAACAGGTGACCAGCAGTTTGTTAAGTATATAACCATATTTTGGAGGGCACATAATTAAAGACAGAAGTTATGATCCACTCATTTTTCTTCAGATCTGTGTGTACAAAGATTAAACTTGATTTAGTTGTGTTTAACATCATTAGTGTACACGTTTATTCAGTACAGCCTTGTTTTTGTTAGTTGTGGCAGTTGGGTTTAAGCCTCACACCTTCAGAATGCTGTGGCCAGTGTGCTAACCACCAGACCACTAGCGGAAACTAGACATGTCTGTTGTAATACTGCTACTCATGTTCCCCCTGTATAACAGTATCAGCAGTTCACTGGATCTCACAATTTGCTTGGCTGATACCTTGTTCTGTTGAGCACCTAATCCTTCAGCTTCCTAGCGGTCTTGCATTCCTCCTAGTGCATTATTTGTCCTTGATCCCATTGTGTTCTGAGGTGCATGTAGAGATTCTGAGAAGCAGAGAACACAGTGGGATAAAGGAGAAGTCACTCACAAGGAAACCAGGATGAGTAGGAAATTAAGTTTCAATATTCGACAGAACTGGACGTCAAGCCAACTGAGACGTGAGTTCATAGCAATTGCCTATATACTGCAATACAAAGAGTACCTACGTGTAATAATAAACAGAACTGTACCTAGTGGTCAGCATACAGGAATGGTATGCTTGAAGGCCTGAGGTTCAAACCCAGCTGCCTCCAACTGGGTTATGAAAATTAAGACCAGATTTCTTGTTACTTTGCAGAGAGAAGGATTAGAGATACACATGTATACACATTGGAGAGGACATGTGTACTGTGCCAGCAAAAGCTGTGTTTCAAGAGTGTGTGTTCATAAAGGACTTCAATATTTGTTCTTGTATTTGTACTTGTTTTGTAAGTGTATTGCATTTGTAAATGTATTTGTATTGTAATTATATTTGTATGTGTATTGTATTTGCAATTGTACTTGTATTGTAATTGTATTTTGTATGTGTATTATCTTTCCAATTGTACTTGTATTGGTATTTGTAAGTGTATTGTATTTGCAATTGTACTTATATTGTAATTTTTATGTGTATTGTATTTGCAATTGTACTTGTATTGTAATTGTATTTTGTATTATATTGTATTTGTAAATGTATTTGTATTGTAATTGTATTTGTATGTGTATTGTATTTGCAATTGTATTTGTAATTGTATTTTTATGTGTATTGTACTTGCAATTGTACTTGTAATTGTATTTGTAAGTGTGTTGTATTTATATTGTAATTGAATTTGTACATGTATTGTCTCTGCAACTGTACATGTATTTGTAAGTGTATTGTATTTGTAAATGTATTTGTATTGTAATTGTATTTGTATGTGTACTTTCTTTGTAATTGTACTTGTATTGTAATTGTTTTGTATGTGTATTGTCTTTGCAGTTGTACTTGTAATTGTATTTGTGTGTGTATTGTCTTTGCAATTGTACTTGTATTGTAATTGTACTTGTGTGTGTATTGTCTTTGCAGTTGTTCTTGTAGTTGTATTTGTATTGTAATTGTGTCTGTATGAGTATTGTATTTGGATTGTATTTGTGTTGTAAAGACGATTAGGGAAGTAATTATTAGTGACTTAAAGTGGGGGGAATTGAAGTGTGGTGATGAAACATCTAAATGTGGTGTGTAGTGAAGTGACGTGAAGTGAAGTGAAGTGAAGTGAAGTGAAGTGAAGTGAAGTGAAGTGAAGGTCTTGTGTGAAATGCCTGTATTATCATTGACTTCAGTTATACAATTCGTATGTGGGTTACTGTATTGTACGTTGTCTTATTGTTTTGTATACCTGTCACATTGTCCTGTGTACTCATTTTAGGTTCTGTTATTCGTTTTATGATTGTTTATTCTTTGTACCTTTTGCTTCTACTTTGAGTGTTCTGTACTTTCCATTGTCTTGTACATTGTTTCTCCTCATGTATATTTGTTCCTTTCTATTTGTGTATAGTTTTACGGACCACTGCCACCAGGTGGAATCCCAATTGCAGTTAATAAATAGCATTCATTCATCCATTCAACAAATCTACAATTTATTTTTTCAAAAATGTATAGAAAACTTGTTTCATACCTTGTTCAGTTTAATTACAATATTTAAATGTAATATAAATTTAACATGAAAGAAATGTAAGAAATGTTACAGAGTTGGATGGTTGTATGCAAGTATGTGTATATATGCGTATAGTTCTATGATTGTTGAAATAAATGACTAGAAACAAAGAGTGAAAGTTCTTTTCTTCTCCCCAACCTCCAAACAGGGAAGTCAGTACTGATAAAATAGAGTATTATTAATGGAAACTTGCTGCTGCCATCTTCAGGTCCTGTCACTGGGCACATGTTCCTCAAGACAGGAGACAGCAGCAACAAGTTGCTCAGAAGCTCCATTATGGTGTTCCTTTGATGCGTATGTAGCAGAAAATTATGACATTTCAGACTGACCTGAGTACTCACCTACCAACTGGCACCACATCCTAAAGACAGTCAGTTACCTTAGCAGTGAATGATATGAGAACCTTGGAACTTACACAAGACATACATATTTACCTTACAGCAAACATAATGTTTTTACGTAAAAGCAGTCACGAGGGGCAGTACCCGGTGTTACTGTATATTTACATTAGCTGACAGATTTCTTAGGAATTTGCTTCACCTCACTGTTATAATTTTGGGTTACATTCCCAAATGACTAAAATACCTAGAAATCAATATTATTTCATGGAAAGGAGGAAGCAACAAGCAGTAGGAAAATATACAATTAGGACATCCCATAAAAATCCCAAAGACAACAATTTTTTCAGAAATTTTACCCGAAAAAGAAACCATGAAATATGAGTTTTTTTTTGTGTTGAATGACTCTAAGATCAGCGGCAACAATTACTCCATTACAAGCACATCTTTCAGATGCTTTTAAGAAGAGAATTATTTTGAATTTTGTGCAAACATTTTGCTGACAGGACTGGTAGCCTGTTTGCACACACATTATTAGGCTAGGAATGAATTTAGGAACTTCATTAAGTCAAAATACAAGGACATTCAAAATTCAGAAAAAACTGTCCAATGATTATGCAGCAACATTTAATTTGCTAAACCTGACATACACTACGTATTTTAATAGACCTCAACTGCATTGGGTGTGGCATCTGAATATGCCTTAAACTTTGGAAATTTGCATTAACAATGGACAAAACTAACAACATGCCTCAATTAAATATATAACTGCTGAGATCCCAGAGGACATATTCTAGTAATTTTACTGTTCCTACACATTTACGCAAACACGTGGCTTAATAGCTTCATCCGAACCCTATGTACACTGTGTGCCACTTATTTGTGTGCCTGAGTAATGTCACAGTAGAGGCTGTGTTTGGAAACAAGTGGCAGCAGTGAAAGCTCAGTTTTAAAATTTTTGGATTACCCATCCTGCTGTGCACTCGAAGCAGTCAGGTTTAAAACACTGACTGTGCACCCTGCATGTCAGTAATTTATCTAGGCTACAATATTAATTCGGTCATTAGTCAAGGAAAAATAAAATTCAGAATTTACCTTGCTTATGTTTAGTACACTGCAGTACAGTAAAGCCTCGTTAATCTGGATTAACTAAGCGACAGGTCTTCCAGATTAAGCGGTAATCAGGATGAGAGAAGCAGAAGGTAGCTCTAAAAGATAATAAATTTAGAACATCTATAAATAGAAAATTTAACTGACAGCAATCCTGCAGCATACGGGGGTAGAAATACATCCATCTGAACCACAGTTTAATAACCCTTACAGACTGAAAACTTCATAGAAACATTAACTTACATCGCCATATGCAGCATCTGCATGCCTTACTTGTAAAGCATGGTGAGTGTATTCATCAGAGCATATCAGTAATTATAAAACACTTAGTACACTAAACTCTGCACAGACACCTTAAAAGTGGGTAACAGTTCGTTTCATGCATCTTGCTTTGGCCAAACAGAGAAATGTAACAGAAATAAATATCTGCAGTTATGTAGAACGTAATATATACTACTCAACAATCGTGTAGTTTATAGAGAAAGTTAGCTGCAGTGTTTTAAGAACACAGGCAATGTGAATGTTTGTGTATTTGATGGCTTAATTTTCTCAGCTGCAGGTAAACTAGAGTCGTACAATCTGTTTACTTACACGTTTCAGAATCGTGGGCTCCTTGACCCTGAAGATGGAGCCACCAGATTGCATTGAGTGTCAACAACTACTGGCACCATGACATGGCATTACATCTCAGGAGAATTGAATATTCTTCTAAAGTAGTAACATAACATATCACGTCAGCATTAGCCAATGAAACATACACCGTGTATGGATCCATGCAGCTGGGATGGTCACCCTTTGGCAGGTACACAGTCCTGCAAACA
Organism: Coptotermes formosanus; assembly: GCA_013340265.1. Lineage (NCBI taxonomy): Eukaryota > Metazoa > Arthropoda > Insecta > Blattodea > Rhinotermitidae > Coptotermes > Coptotermes formosanus. The sequence goes on along the minus strand of BLKM01011268.1, from coordinate 99,273 downwards.
GAAAACACAACTGCTCATCTAGTCTTAATTTGGGATGTTAGCAACAGTTTGGACATGCAACTATCAGCAGTTTATCTGGTGCTTTCACTAGTAATATCCCTTATTCTTTCGCTACTGTTCCTAAGACAGTGAAATCACATGTGTGATGTATGGCAATAAATTTAATACTTAAGGTTGAATAGTATTAAAATGGACAACAATAAAGAGCAAAATGTGTTACCTCAAATCTTGAGTTTGCTTCCACTATATAAGACTCTATAGAGGTATAAAACCTGTCACAGGTTTTGCCATCTGTCGGCAGAAATGCAATCTTGCAACATTACACTATAATGTGTAAGAACATACCAAATTTTTATGTAAAAGTACAAAAAGATGACAATTAGAAAGAGCACATTGTTCTGGATAAGGAATTCATGTTGAAATTTTTGAAAATAAATTGGTCTAACACACTGAAATATGTAAATGGAAAGCTACGTCAGTTCTCACTGATAGAAAGCAGTAAGCATGCTCATGACCCACTGTATTTTCTGAAGTTATTCTTAAATAATTATATTTGCACTTAACCTCTAAAAATCTATTCTGTGTAATAACCTACCTCTTGATCCACGTTATTATTTAAACCAGTTACTCAACATGCACATTTTGTGACAAAATGAACGACCTTCTTAATTCTTTCTGAATTGATGAATTGTACAATTCTCAGCTGCAAACAGTTTCTTGTCACAACCAGAAGAGAGACACAGGCAACACCAATTACATTCCTCCTCACCAAACATTTATGGCAAACTTAAAATATTTTGCTACTAACAGAAGTTACAGGGCTTGAAGTTTTCAACTGCAAACAACATCATCACCTCACAGCATTGTACACACTGCAACTCCACAACCTGTTTATTTGTGATGCACTGAACATACCTGTAAGCAGACTTAGTTCTAGCATATGTCTCTATACAAAAGTACACATGTTTAACTGCTGTTCCATGTAAACACTGAGAACAATTGGTTCAATACAGCACCAATAAAGGTGATTAAGCTACATGCGGGGCAGAAGGGAACTGCTTGGTGGCACTGGCGGAAATTGTGGGCTATTATGAGCTCGCAAGTATATTGATGAAATTGTGATTATTGTTACACCTTTGCTTTTTGTTTGTTTCCGTACACACTCTCTCACAAGCACACATGCTCAGTATTTGTATTTTTCATTAAATATTTCACCTTATTCTGCATAAACTACAAAAATAAAACATGTAATACAACATCGTTGTTTAGTATGGTTGTGAAACTTGGTCTCTCAGACTGAAGGAGGAACAAAAACTGAGTGTATTCGAGAATAGGGTGCTGCAGAAGGGTATTTGGTCCTAAAAGGGACGAGGCAAGAAGGGAGTGGAGAAGAGTACATAACGAGGAATTTAATGACCTATACTCATCACCAAATGTTACTCATGTAATCAAATCGAGTTCAATGTGATGGGTTCGGCAAGCAGCACGTATGGGGGAAAACAGAGGTACATAGAGGATTTTGGGTGGGGAGACCCAAGGGAAGGCAACCACTTGGGAGACCCAGGCATGGATGGGACGATAATATTAAAATGGACCTTCAAGAAGTGGGATTGGGTGCCATGGACTGGATTGAGCTCACTCAGGATAAGGACAGGTGGTGGGCTCTTGTGAATGCTGTAATGAACGTCCAGGTTCCATAAAATTCGGGGAATTTCTTGACTAGCTGAGAAACTCTTAGCTTCTCGAGAAGGCCTCTGCTCAATGGAGTTCCTTAATACAACATGGTAACAACAACAAACACAACAACATCAGCAAAAACAAAATTCAGTGCTCTGTAGCTTTACATATTATTCAGAAACTTGCTGTCGAAATCAACCTCTGAAAACAAATACTAACATCATACACCAAGCGAACGAACCGCTGCTCTTGGCAGAATATATCAGTAACCACAGATAAATAACACAAATGAAGATCGAAACACCTAACGAAGCGCTACCTATCAACAAATACGAATACTAAAAGCTAAGGAAGGTCAGTCACTATTACACGCTAATTATAAATAAGAAATTGATTAATTAATGTAAAACTTGTATTGGAAATAACTCGCGGTAAAAGCAATCCATAAGGTGAAAAAATATTTTGTCTTTCAAGCAAGACATCTAGCTACACGCACTTAGGTAAGATAAAATTTAAAAAGAATGGTTTAACTGTTATACCCACGCAGGCAGAAATTTTATCTGTCGGTGAACATACAAACAACCAGCAAACCTATACGCTATTGCAGGCCCGGCCGCTGTTTGCGGCGTGCTGTCCTACTGGATGGTCGCGGATTTACTAGCGCTCATTGATGCGCGGCGTGCGGGTTTCTTTTCTCCGCCGTTTCTTTAAGACGTTATAGACGCCCCTCCGCATGCATATGCCTCGAAGCGTATTTCAATGCGAACGCACAGGAGTTTTTGCTGTGGTTCTGTCGTATTGTTATTGGAATTGTTAATTAAGTTTTACTGTTTAATTTACCTTCTGTATACTCTATAAACGTTCAAATGTCATTGACGTCTCTGCTTGCTGAGAAACATGAATCGATTATCGATATTGTGAGACCAAAATGGTCGATAGCATGGATCAAAGGTTTCGTTCTCTTTAAATCTGACTGTTATTGAGGTTAGGTGTCTTTAACAATTTTGTTGCATTATGGAAAAGGTGCTAGCGCAATTATTTCCCATTTGAAGTTCAAAGGGCATTCATACACGCGCGCACACACGGGGCACAGAAGTACTATTTTCTTGTATAATACTAAAACGAATGTCATAACGTAGATACATGTTACAGAAGGTCCCAGTGGTTGGCATTCTTTATAGCTGATTAAGATCCTTGCGTGCACTTCGCAAGTGGAATGTCAGAAACACATAAAACATAGTTGATAAAAGGCAAAATAAATGCTTCAGCAGTGTCGTAGCATAATGCGACTCTACTCAATACCATTGTTTCTTTGTCATCTTGTGGGCCCTAACTTGTAGCACTGGGACCCACCCAGTCTTGTGTTGAATGTGTAATGGTGGTGAGTGCTCCCCAAATATACCTTCATGGGTTGGATGAAGACACCTTCACCTTCACCTTCACACTTTTTATCAGTTCAGTATGGGCCCATAAAGAACATCAAAGCCAATTGCCTGTGCAAAATCACAAAAAATTCACTTGGAAAATGTGTACTCCAAGCTGGAGTATATGTTGCAAGCTTCTTGTAGAATGTTCAGTGAAATGCCCACACTAAAAAGTAGGGGTTAAGGACTTTTCGCATTACAGGCGAATGAACAATCAGTAAGTAGACTTCTTGCAGTCTCTTCACATGTCAAAAACAGGGGAAAATGAGTCCAAACGGTCTAATGACTGTGGGAGTTGTGATGGTGGTTGTATCATCCCTTTGGATTAAACTATCTTTTTCACAAAAATGAAATACATGACAGTTGTTAATTATGTCAGCTAAAGAGTAAAGATACTGTGTATATTCACTTCAGTTGAAACTACATCACATGCAGAATCTCATGGACTGTGGCAAAACCTCCACATCCTAGTATGGCAATATACTGAGATGTAATATGTTGTTAAAAGGAACTAATAAACACAACCTAATGCACAGTATTGGAACAGTTTGTGTTAAAGTTGTACAAATCCTTACATATGTTTCAACCAAAATATCCTCATCATCAGGGAGTCATTCATTGGTGAGTAAGTCCACTCCGGCATCCATACGTTAAAAACATACACTAAAAGTTTAAATCACAGGATCTTGACACTGTACACACAAATTATTAAAAATGGTTGTTAAAATAAGCACAAAATTAAAACACAGAAATATGGATGCCTGAGGGGATTTGTGCATCAATGAATGACCCGCTGATGATTATGATATTCTCATTGAAACATATGAAGGGGTTTGTACAATTTTAATCCAAGCTGTTCCACTAGTGTGCATTAGTTGCTGTTTATTAGTTCACGATGAAAATGCACCGTGTGAATAACATAAAGTTCATAAAATATTGTTGTTTCCAGTATCAGATACTCCTGGAAAGTACGGTATCTGAAGAATTTAGAATGATATCAATTAAAAAGTTTTAAACTACCTAGCCAAGACAGAAATTGCTAATTTATTTGTTATTTATGACATCATTCAGGACTATCAGTTAGGGATTCCTCAGCATAAATTATGTACAGTCTGAAATCTGCTGATTTACTGTACCTTGCACCAGGATTATACACTTGCCTTGTAACATGCATCGTGTGGGGCATTGTACGTAGACAGAGCCGGAAATGGCTGTAGATGTATGTGGACACAATCTACAGACTTTTTAAGGTGCTATGCCAAGTGCATAAAGCTGCCAAAGACAGGACATGCAGTGATGAATCCACTACTGCTAATGACAGGAGATGTACTGTATGTGCATTAATAGTGCCTGTAATAATCCAGACCTCCTAGGGGGAGAGTTGGTATAGCAAGTAGGCTGTGGGCTAGATGGTGCTGGGATCGAATCCTGTTAGGGCCAAAAGATTTGTCACTTCTCCAAAATGTCTGTATCGGCTCTGGGACCCACAGATTGTGATATTCAATGGGTACAGTGGTTTGTGAAGTTAATCACTCACCCCAATCTAATGCCAAGTTTAAGAATGGGTGGAGCTGTACTTCTAATCCTCTGATATGCCTTTATGGCATGGATGGGGAAAACATTGCCTTTACCTTTTACACCTCCTAGGAAGGCAGAACAAGAATGCAATGCTTGACACTGTGTAAATTGCTACCAATAATGAAGTAATTTGTTGAATCCATGGAGCAAATGGAACTACTAGCCTTCGGGTTTATCAGCTTAGAATTACGTAAATAAAGTAAGCTTTTCTTATACTGTGTGAGTGCGGAGCAAGGTGAAATTTGCGAAAGAATTTGTGGCTTTAATTTTCAAGTGTCTTCCATCCATACTTTTATTTGGTCTTGTGTTTTTTTTTGTTTCTGCCAATGTGTTTTGCATCACAAGTTGATAACCAACTGACTTGGATCTTATTGATTAAATCATTCCGAAATTATGTGCAGCATGTAGTGTAGTTTTACACTGGCAGAACTATCACTGTCAGAAGAAGTTGTTTTGCCTCTTTTACTATAATGACATAGGGAATAATTTGGGAGGGGGGGGGGGTAATTTGCGTTCAAGTAAAAACATACGGGTAACTCTTGTTTTAAGCCAGGGTTATGTTCCTGAAAAATGTCGGGCAAATCAAAATCACCCAAATCAAATACAAAATTCCAATTTAGAACAATGTATGTCTGCCGACCTCATCCTATATAGTGTATGACCATACCACTAGTGGACATATTGACTTGTAGAGTATGTATGTACAGTATATACACCTTTCGATACGATATACATACATTTATATATGACATATATTTATTTATTTCTAATGCAAAAAAAATCAGAAACATTCATAGTTTCTGGTACGGTTCATTCAGATACAACTGTGGCAGTCTTGATACACAAACAAACACTTTAATTCTACCAGCATTATCACGAGCTGTATCGATGTTTACTATGAGCGATTCTAACATCACGGCATATATCAAGAATTCGTTCACCTTTTTCACATCGGCTTATTGCATGTAATTTCTCTTCAGTACCGATTCTCTTTCGGCAATTTTTCACTTGAATTGCAGTAGGTGACGCAGATTTATGTTTTTCACTCTTCTTGGTAAGAAAAGCCAACGCTGTTGAAGAGCAAACTAAATGGGACACTGCTTATATCACTCCACACACATGACTAATGGTGTGATAGTGACGTCACTTCCTGCTAGCCTCCTACAGAAGATAGGCATGAACACAAAACATGACAGTGGATTCAAAATTCTCACTGCAAACTTTCTGTAAAGCACTTACTTAGGTTTCTTATTTTGTTTACGCTTTGCCTATTATCATGCCATGAAATTAACTTTAGACTAACTGATCCGCAGGCTACTTCGAAAACAAACACTGTTGTAGTATTTAACAGTCTCACAGCTGTGACTGTTTCGTGAGACACAAAGACCAGCATTATGTTGTGCATCATGTCTTAACACAGGGATGTCCAACATTTTATCATAACGAGCTACAGCCATTACTGTAAGCTGATTCATGGGCCGCAAGTGAAATAAATCACAACAGTTGCATACATAACTGTCCACATTACTGCGAAAATTTTGTACTGTGTATATAAAAACACACACACACACTTCAAAACTGTTTGCGGGCCACATGATGCAACTTCCTGGGCTACTTGTTGGACACGCCTGTCTTAAAACATTTTACAAGAAACAAATGAACATTTTCACAATATTACAATGTTTATTTTATAACTAGAAAATATACAGTAATATTTCAGTAAGTTAAAAATATAGCAAAACAAGACTGAGGAATAAAGAAATAAAAGACTGCCTTGTTGCACTAAATACATTCTGAATTTTGACACTGTGTGTTCCATGCATTCATGTTATTTTATAATTTATAGTTTACGATTTATAAATCCAACATACACAATCTGATATACACATAAATAGAGTTTTTTCCTATGTTCCTGTATGATTCAGCAGAACTCCGCCATCCTCAGGGAGTCTGTACACCACCATTTAATACCCACTAAAATATAACAGGTTACAATAGTAATTCATAATATATTGTAGTATTTCTGCAGCTAGATTCAAAAGGGTAAAGTCTCATAAACTGAGGTTAAAATCCGTATGCGAGCCATAAGTATAACACATTTTAGCAGTACTGTATATTACATCGTAGTAAAAAACAGACTATAGGATCAAACAACAAATTTATTTTTGTGTATATCAGTTGTCCATTTGTTGGTTTTATGTATGAGCAATATGTTCTCAAATTTCACAACACTTCAAAAGACTATGTTTCTTAAATATCAAATCAATATCAGTAGCAACAGAAATTTGCGTATTTCATCTGATAATCAATATAAATGTATCTATGACTAAAAAAGTCTTATTACTTCACACAAAAGCTTCTAAATAAACTTCACTTATTATTGGAATTAAAGGATTTGCAGCATTTATTGTCTGATCTGGGTGAGGAATTGCAGCAATGGAGGCACTGTCAGGATTTTTTCCATGTAGAGAGAGGAATTGCAGACCCAGAGTTCAAGGAGCTGGATTCTTGAAAGGTCTGAAGGAGTGGTTGGTCTGAAAGGTAAACAGACATTAGCTTTACTAACCTGACAGCCACGTGTTTTCGCATGTGACTTGTGCAGCCAGGAGTTTCACTGCATTATCTGTGGCACAGGGTCTGGCTTTTATCTGAGTACTTCAGTTTCTCCCGTCACTACCATTCCACTTATGATCCACACTCATATTCATCTGTCTGTCTGTCTGTCTGTCTGTCTATCTGTATATCTATCTATTTATCTATCAATAAATCAATGAATCAATCATCAACGCTATGTAATCGTAGCATTGTGATTAAATGGTGAATTTAAAAGTAAGCAATATGTTTTGTGTTAAGTAATGTATACCCGCTTATAAAGAATATTTTAAAACTTGAACTTGGTTCTGACACTGCGTGTGCTTGTGGATGGTTGCCTGTGCTGAGTAACCTGCTGCCTACATTATCTAACCTGAAGTTCAAGCCAGATACTCCTCTGCTGTGTCACCTAAAGACAGCGCCTTTCACAAGTTCTGGCAATGATGCTTGTTTTGTGTGTTGGGAATAACTGCACTGCAAATTTGCACAGATCTTGCTGACCAGAAACGCATGAAAATAAACACAGTGACTGAATTATACTTACTAATTGCATGATGAGAACCCGTGCTATCATTTCGGTGCAGCTGGCGACCCTGGTCTGATCCTTGGACACTGTGAATAGGGCTTGGTATTCCTGAGGTCTTCCGGTGCGGAGGAACGTTAATGCCTTCACGTAAATCCAAATGACTGGGCTTCAGAACCCTTTTGCTTTTCTGGTGGTGCTAATGGACACGCTGACCAGCGGGTTTCTTGTAAGGCTGCTGCTTCTGTAGGCGTGAAAGATATTCTAGTGATATATTTTTCATAAGACAGAGCACATCATTAGTAACTGTGACAACAGAGACAAGGAATTTGATTTCGTACATGTACCTTCCATTAAAAAGGGAAAATTATACTAAACAGTCAAAATGATTGTAACACACCAATAAGATTCTTAAAGAAAAGCATGACATATAATTAGTTATGATAATGTTTCCTGAAATGAAGTGCCTGCATGAGGATAATGACAATGGCACAGGTCTTGGTTGACACATTGGACTTGTATCTTAAATGAACCTCAGAAAATTATGTTATTCTCATTCAGATGGCCCACTGATGGGCCATACTTTTTACAGGCTGACAACACTGCAAAATCCATTATATTCTATTAAGATTGAAGAAACTTACGGCCAAATTTATTTGCTTGTGCTTCAGCTCTTCGTTTAACCAGCAGATATGATCCTTCAGCCTGGCGTTGCTTTCTATCAGCTCTCTTTCACGACCCTGTTAAATAAAATGACAAAACAATGAACATTAAAGCATGTGAAGATCACCAACATAATATCGAGAATCATGCTCGGGTTTCAACACAATACAGTACAAAATGTGATGCTTTATTTCAATTTCCCCACAAATTAATGGGCCAGCTAAAGGCTGGACTCCTGAGGAATCACTGTGAGATGTCCTTCATCTCTCCATACCAAAGGGATTAGCTGTCAGAAATTAATTGTGCCCTGCAACAAATTTGCCATGTAAACGTCAAATTAAAATTAAAATCAAATTAACAGTAAGTAATTTCTCTCTCTTTAATACCACTAACGATGATTTTTATTTGTAGAAACAAACATCACTGTCTCAATAACCTGTAACAATTAGACACGTGTTCATAAGAACTTTTTTTTTCTCACAATGACCCATATTATCACCTCTCAAAATATTCACCTTTTCACTTGAATCACCCTGTACTTGTGCTGCAGTGCAAGTTAACTGTAGACTAGAATGGTCCAGAATACAACCATAAAGACCTCCCTAAATGTCCACTTGGTGTGCGGTTTAGACGTAGACTGTATTGACACTTTTTCATTACAATCTGCCTTGAATGTAATGCCTTTATACAATATCCATAATGTGCTGTGTGACCGAAACATCTCACACCTTAGGAACGTTTACACAGCCTCAACATATGTGCGGTTTGTTCACAGAGACGTGACAAGAAATCACTGAAGGTATGGAAATTCTTACATTTTTGGTTGCAACCGCCCTTGTATTCTGTAGATGTCACTTTGTTCTGGGGAACTAAACCAGTCTTAGCTGTGTAATGGAGCAGATTAATGTAGTAACATAGACGTATAATGAATTACATGTGACACTGAGAGAAGGTCATTGGAGATTGAATAATTCTAAATAAAGGGGCTTTATGTACCTCAAGAATACTGGGCAAGGTAATGTGATTTCTACTAAGATGATACTACTTATGACAGCAAATTACTGTCTGAGCTGCAGCACTTCCTGGTTTGTGGTATGAAACGTCTACCGTGCAAAATCTGGTGGCTATCCTCATCTAACCACCCCCCTACAATGACATTCATTATGCCCATACCACATTGCCATATTGCATTAAACTTTAATCACACTTTCCATGCAAATAATGGCCCAGTTACTTTGATCATAATTCAGCCGCCCTTTATACAGACAATGCACCAGCAGCAACAAGTGTACAGGCATCACAAATAACAAGTTGTTCCACACTGTGTCTGTCTTAGCAAGCCCACTCCCCCAGTTATCCATTCTAATGTTCTACTTTGCCATGTACATCAGCAGGGCACACTGCCCATATTTCATGACATGATAAAGAATAAACACTTCAACATATCTGCTCAAACTTATAAAGCGCATAAAGTATATGAATAAAAATACAGGAATGGGAAGCTGGCAGTATATGGGGATGAATATTGTGATTATTTACTATATTCATACATAACTGTAGCAGAGAAATTGGTAGTACAAGTACAGTATTTTCTTATTTCTGAAGTTTCTTCTATAACACTCACGGCATATAAATTGTGCAAAAGCACAAATGATTCCAGTACGTATAGAATAAACTGTAGACAGTTTCGTGATAAAGTTTTGAGCTTCATATCTTGCGCTACACACTGTGATCCCAGTGGTCACGCCACTGTGAACATGACAGCATGAAATACCTTTTGCAAACAAATTACTGACAATATGTTTAACTGCAACTGTTTACCGCATACTGTACGTGATGCCAGACATAGACCCATGCATGCCGTGGGGCACGTCTCTTGGACCCTGCTGAGGAAGCCAGGACCCATGGTCAGTAGTTGTACCACAGCACTGGGGCAGATTTCCTGGAGCATGTGTTAAACATGTAAATGGAGAATATGATGCATCTTTCAAAATCTGGGAACACAAAGTCCACTGTCACCATTCTCTGGTACAGCATACAGGTTATCCAGCAGCCATGGGAGTCCACTTTTCTCTGACACGGTTACCAGTTATGAAAAAGGAATAAACTGACTGTTATTTTGGACACTGTTCATCATCTTAACGTTTTTCAAGCATGATGTTTTGGAAATGGTCTGATGTAAGAAAGGAGACCTTACTGGGACTGAATGAGAACCTTCCCTTCCTTGTAACTGATACCAGAAATAGATGGAGTTTCCAAAATACTGCATGTGAAACCACTCAAGACATTGCACAGTGTCCAGAATATGCCACATTTACTGTAAATGTGACCATCCAAAAAATTTTATGCTTGGATAAAAACACAAAGCTGACTACTTCCAAACCAAATTATCTGGGGCATCCCAGCAGCTGTCTGCACTCCTGCTTACAGCACACCATACAGTTGGCATGTCCCATATTTACCAAAATTGAACACATCACTTCATAATGCCTATTTTCAGGAAAATGCCTACACACAATGTGTTTAACTCCTTCAGTGTTGTAAGGTGACACCTCTACTTACTGGCTGATGAATTAAAAAAGATTTCTGGTCTTACATTTGAGTACATACACCGTAACCCCAAAGTGTTTTATAAGGTGACACAAGCCAACTGCATACAACTGCAGCCACCATCTTACCCAAGACATCATTTACTTTATTCCACAGCTCATAGTTTTATCAGTTTCCTTGTTTTTGTCTACTTGGCACCTGACTCCCATATTTTCTAGTCATTTCTCATGCTTTGTTTTAACTGTCACCCTTTCTCTTTTTACTTGACTTGTGTTTCTCAACAATTTTTTTTTATTCACCACTTTTTGGTAATTTCTTGGTTCTCTCCAGATCTGGGACGCGGGCACAATGCATGATACAGTAAACTCATCGCTATACTTCAGAACATGACTGCACTACTTCCATAATTAATGGCTTGGTTTCATTTGGCTGGCAAATAATTCTGTCATTATATTCTGTTGATTAAACTGTATCACTGCAAATTATACTGTTCGAGGGTTTAGTTTACAGATATGACATCTTCTCTTCACCCTTTTGTGTCTTACCTGAAGACAAAGACCCAGCAACGCTCTGAAATGTAAGAACTCACATTTTCAAGTTTGAGTCACAGAAAATGGAGCATGTTAACAGAAAATTCCCCAACAATGATGATACATCACTGTCACCAAATATTTTAACAAATTTCAGCATGATCTTAGGTGAGAGAGGGAGTGAGGACCTCAGACCAATATAAAAATATAGGAGTGTGTCCTTGTCTCCAGTGATTCTGTTGACCTAAAAGAGTTTTATGATTAACACAGTCAAATGCCTTGGGCAGATCACAAAAAATACCTCCTATTTGTTGTCTTTGACTTAGTGAAGTAAGAATATTATTCCTCAGAGTGAAGATTGCTTTTTGAATGCTAATACCTTTCCTGAATCCAAATTGTTCTGATACTAAGATATTGTTTGTTTTTAAATGCTGATTCAATCTATTGAACATTACAGTTTCTAAAATTTTTGGAAAGGTTATGAGCAGTGATATTGGTCTACAGTTTGTCATTTTGGTTTTTATCACCTTTTTTATGTATGGGTTTAAATAATGAATACTTAAATCTTTCCGGATGGAGACCAGACTCTAACTAACAATTACCTATTTCACGTGCACAGCACTTTTATTTTACTGCAAATTTCATGACAGCCTGTACTGCGTTATACTACAACAGATACGCAAAAAAAGAGCTGGTTTTGTTTGCATACATTTTTCCTTATCGTTTAGCTATCACTTGGAACAATTCCCGTCTCAAGTTTTATCAATATGCCACATTTTATTTCGCTATAATTGAGCTCACTCACTTGTTACGTCCATTACCCTACCACGGCGCACAATGTTTCCAAACATTAATATTTCGCGCCCCCGGCGAGTCAGATGGACTCGTCCGCTCCCCCAAAAGACGAAATCTGGTTTCTGCGTGTGCGCCATCTGAATTTAACTGCACGCTACCACCAGATTTAACAGAGAAAAGTCTGCATTTTTGCTACAAGTTATTTATGTGAACTATACGAGTCTTCAAATAGCCATCGGTTCGTATTTCTAATTGAAGCACGCGACTTGCTCTGATATACATGGGGCCGGCCGGAATAAGTGTAACGCAACACAGTACATGTTTAGTTCACGTGTTTTCCGCCAGTTAGCGCTACGAACAAGACGGCTATAAGATGGGAACCTTGTTTATAACTGTCACTATGGTTACCAAATACGAGCTGTGCGGGAGTGTTGTGTTGAATTAAAAAAGTGAAAATCAGTGAGGAGGTGTTTTGTTGTTTGGAGAAAGTTTGTGCATTAAAGAAATGAAGAAGGACATGGGATTTTTAAAGAAACTCAAGTTCTGGAAGAGGAGTGCGGTAAGTACCAAATACAGAAATAATAACTATAAAACCGGTATGTGTTATTGACTGCATGATAAACTACATATCAACACAGCTGTGTTGAACTCTCTTGCTAACAAGAAAGATACGTTGTAAAGCTGTGAACACTTTACGACCCCACTTCTTATTGCTTCAGCAGTTGACCTATGTCAATCTTACAAACATGAGAAATTTATGCTCAAGTATTCACATTTATATGAAGAGCACTGTACTGGCCTGCAGCAAATACATTCTTAATACTATGTTGGTTGTCTTGTAAGATCAGTTATATAATCAACAGAAAATATGCGTGATGTAGGTTTAATATTTTGTTTCTTCTTGTAGGCACATGTTTGTTGCATTGATTTCTGTTTACTTTTTTTAGTTTCTATTTTAAAGGAAGCAAATGCTCTCTGTTCAATGTCTTTACCATTAAATTTGAAAATTTTTCTGATTCATTGTCATGTCTTTCAGCAACGTCGGAAAAAGCAGGAAGACATGGTAGCTGCCCTGAAGGCCCAAATTATGGAGCTGGAAGAAAGAGACATAAACAACCAAAGAGTTGAAGCTGTCCTCAGAGATCAAGTTCAGGATCTGAAGAAGATACTTGAAGAAAAAGACAGGGCCAGGGAAGAACGACAAGCTACCCTCCGGGACGAAATTGAAGACCTTAAGAAGACACTTCAAGAAAAAGAAGCTGCCCTCCAGGATGCAAATGAGGGTCTGAAGAGGAGACATGAAGAAAAAGACAGCAGCAGGGCGGAAGTACAACCTGGTGGAACGACATTTTCAAGGTGGAAGATGTTCTTCTTCCGCCTCTTGTTTGTGGTAAGTTACAACACATGCATTCTTTAGTACAAGTAATATGGACAGGTGTGCAGGCAGTGAGGTGCAGTGTGATGTACTTCCACCACTTTGTGATTTTGACATCTAGCCATTTATTAAATTAAACAATACACAAAGCTACAAAAATGAAACTAAATTTCATACTTTTCCTATGTTCTTAGTGTAAGGATTAGTTAAGGATTTTAACCAAATGACAACTGCGTTACTATCTTGGCCAGCACTGGTCATTAAACATCTGGCCACTTTACATATCCATGCAGAGCTCTTTAACACTGATACTTAAAGAGCACCGCAAGAAACTGAGTTCCAGAAGTGGAAGCACAGGTACATTAGTTCTTAATGTTCGCACAAGATATACACTTGTATTCTGCGTGCACCTGTGGGGAATCCCCTTAGCACTTACTGGGTAAGAGGCTGTATGGGCCAGAAATCTGGTCTTATTGGTGCACAGAAGTGAGGAATAACTGTTTCACTGTACTGTGAATGGTCCATGATTCATTTCCATCCAGCCTTTAACTAAATCAATAATTAGTATGAAATGCCAACTAAAATGTCAAATGCTCTTTGACTTCACATTTAGAAACTTGTGTGACTAATTTGATAGTGAAGATGAGTTGCACATTTATGTTGACAAGCTTTTGAACATACTAATATTTTATCTTTACCATCATTGCAGCAGAAGCATCATGAGGATTTGGAGCAAATGAAAAAGGAGCTGGATGCTGTCAACAATGCCAACAGCAAACTGCAGAAGCACTTGGCATCGACAGTGAAAAGTCATGAAATGGAGAAGAGGGACCTCATGAAACAGAATGAGGACCTCAAGAAGAAACTTGAAGCAGCTACGGTAAGTTGCCTACATACAAGTGCACCGAATTATCAGATCATATTACTTGTGGCTTGCCAGAGTATCATCTGAATGTAAATTGCCAGCCTGCCCTGGTGGTACTGAGAATAGCATTTTGGGGTGTAAAAGAATGTGTCATATAATTTTGTTTTATTTGGATCATCCGTGAATTTCTATATTCCATTTATACTCAATGCGTGTTACTTTTATTGCAGATGAGGGTACCAGCGAGCACTTCAGAGTTAGCCGGCAGCACATCTGGACCACAAGGTAAGAGCTTCTGGTGTTACATTCTTTAATTCAGAGACACTTATCCAGATGTGCATGATCATTGTGATGGTTTCCGAAAGTGGTCTGCAGTAGAGAAAAGTGCTGAATATTGGACGTCTGTAGAAATGAAGATTTGTGGGTAATATATATCCTTATCACACCTCATGTCACACGCAGTGTAGTAAGACCCAAACAGTTCCTTCTCAAGGTCATATTTGGCCTGTATTCATTGACTGACATGACCTTCCAAACCACCTAACTATGTAGATTCCTCCAGACCATGTTAATGTGAGTAGAGAAACAGATCCAGTTTCTGTAATGTGTTCTGTTATGTTCTTACAGGTTATGTTGCAGCTCTCTTTTGCTGCAGTTTAAACAACACACAATTCTGTGAATTAATTGATACTAATATAGAATTACTGTCATTGTGCATGCATATCAAAATGTGCTGGGAAAAAAATAAGCACTATCAGTTAAGGAGACACTAACTAGCAGTGTAAAATGTAACCAAGAGTTACTGGAGTCTCCT
>BLKM01011268.1:27789-74078 GCA_013340265.1 Coptotermes formosanus | reverse complement strand
GTCAGTAATTGATCTAGGCTACAATATTCAGTCGGTCATTAGTCAAGGAATAACGATGTCCAGAATTTACCTTGCTTATGTTTAGTACTCTGCAGTACAGCAAAGCCTCGTTAATCCAGATTAACTAAGCGAGAAGTCTTCCAGATTAAGCGATAATCAGGATGAGAGAAGCAGAAGGTAGCTCTAAAAGACAATGAACTTAGAACATCTATAAATAGAAAATTTAACTGACAGCAATGCTGCAGCATACGGGGGTAGAAATATGTCCATCTGAACCACAGTTTAATAAATCTTACAGACTGAAAACTTCATAGAAACATAAACTTACACCACCATATGCAGCACCTGCATGCCTTACTTGTAGCCAGCATGGCTCACTGTCTGTGGGTAAAGCATGCTCCTTGTCACACATCCTGGTGTTGACATATAGAACTACGCAGCATGACATTGGCAAAGCAGCCTACTGCCTTATCATACCCTCTGATGCCCTCCCATCACTAGCACATATGGTATTCGAAACACTGCAGTTTGAAATTATTACAAAATAAGTGAGTATACTTTCTAGGCAATATACCTTGTTACTTTACATAATAATTTCTCTGAAATATTTCTGCTCACGTCAGAATATAATGTGAAATAACATGGTACATTCATTGCCTAATGTGTTTATTCAGTTGGTTTGTTGTAGTGATATAGTGCACAAAAAATGCAGACTATTAGGATTCAAAATTATAGTCTTCTGGGTTATGAGAATGTAAGGCATCAAATTTGCTAATGGAAAAGACCCTATACAAGAGCTCACAGATCTGATAATCTGGAGCAAACGTACCGATTCGTTTGTTTCACGTAATTGCACAACACGTGACACTTTACTTAACACAATGCTCAACTCCAGGCATACAGGACATAACACTTGTAGAAATGTATTGTTTGTGAATAACCCCCCAAATATGTTGCAATTGTCTCAATATGTAAATTTGTTGAAAGTTGCACAATACTGGCAGGTTTGCTGTCACGGTAGCTCCCGTAATCATGTCTGTACATTCAGAAGGCCGTCAGCAAAGCTTATAAAACTATTCTATACAAAGAGAGAGGAACAGGGACGAATATGCAGAGTGCTTATTCATTTGTTTAAACAGGCATTGGGTATTTAAAGTTGAGGTTCCATCCCACTCTTTGCCCATATGGCAAATCTAACAACCAAAGCTAAAGTATGAACTTGTAAAGCATGGTGAGTGCATTCATCACAGCACATCAGTCATTATAAAACACTTAGTATGCTAAACTTTGCACAGACACCTTAAAAGTGGGTAACAATTCGTTTCATGCATCTTGCTTTGGCCAAACAGGGAAATGCAACAGAAATAAATATCTGCAGTTATGTAGAAGGTAATATATACTACTCAACAATCATGTGTAGTTTATAGAGAAAGTTGGCTGCAGTGTTTTAAGAACACAAGCAATCTGAATGTTTTGTGTATTTGACGGCTTAATTTTCTCAGCTGCATGTAAACTAGAGTCGTACAGTCTGTTTACTTACTAGTTTCATAATTGTGGGCTTCTTGACCCTGAAGATGGAGGCACCAGAGTCCATTGAATGCCAACAACTACTGGCACTGTGACATGGCATTACATCCCAGGAGACTTGAATATTCTTCTGAACTAGTAATGTAACATATCATGTCAGCATTAGCCAATGAAACATACACCGTGTATGGATCCATGCAGCTGGGATGGTCACCCTTTGGCAGGTACACAGTCCTGCAAACAGAAAATACAACTGCTCATCTAGTCTTAAGTTGGGAGGTTAGCAACAGGAGGGACATGCAACTATCAGCAGACTTATCTGGTGCTTTCACTAGTAATATCCCGTATTCTTTCGCTACTGTTCCTAAGACAGTGAAATCACATGTGTGATGTATGGCAATAAATTTAATTCTTAAGGTTGAATAGTATTAAAATGGACAACAATAAAGAGCAAAATGTGTTACCTCAAATCTTGAGTTTGCTTCCAGTATTTAAGGCTCTATAGAGTATAAAACCTGTCAAAGATATTGCCACCTGTCGGCAGAAATGTGATCTTGCAACATTACAATATAATGTGTAAGAATATAGCAAATTTTTATGTAAAAGTACAAAAAGATGACAATTAGAAAGAGCACATTGTTCTGGATAAGGAATTCATGTTGAAATTTTTGAAAATGAATTTGTCTAACACACTGACATATGTAAGTGGAAAGCTACATCAGTTCTCACTGATAGAAAGCAGTAAGCATGCTCATGACCCACTGTATTTTCTGAAGTTATTCTTAAATAATTATATTTACACTTAACCTCTACAAATCTATTCTGTGTAATAACCTACCTCTTGATCCACGTTATTATTTAAACCAGTTACTCAACATGCACATTTTGTGACAAAATGAATGACCTTCTTAATTCTTTCTGAATTGACGAATTGTACAATTCTCAGCTGCAAACAGTTTCTTGTCACAACCAGAAGAGAGACACAGGCAACACCAATTACATTCCTCCTCATCAAACATTTATGGCAAACTTAAAATATTTTGCTACTAACAGAAGTTACGGGGCTTGAAATTTTCAACTGCCAACAACAACATCATCTCAGAGCATTGTACGCACTGCAACTACACAAGCTGTTTATTTGTGATGCACTGAACATACCTGTAAGCAGACTTTGTTCTAGCATATGTCTCTATACAAAAGGACACATGTTTAACTGCTGTTCCATGTAAACACTGAGGAACAGTTGGTTCAATACAGCACCAATAATTGTGATTAAGCTACAAGCAGGGGAGAAGGGAACTGCTTGATGGCACTGAGGGAAATTGTGGGCTATTATGAGCTCGCAAGTATACTGATGAAATTGTGATCATTGTTACACCTTTGCTTTTTATTTGTTTCAGTTTACACACTCACAAGCGCACATGCTCATTACTTGTATTTTTCATTAAATATTTCACCTTATTCTGCATAAACTACAAAAATAAAATATGTAATACAACATGGTTCTTTAGTATGGTTATGAAACCTGGTCTCTCACACTGAAGGAAGAACAAAGACTGAGGGTGTTCAAAAATAGGGTGCTGCAGAAGGGTATTTGGTCCTAAGAGGGACGAGGCAACAGGGGAGTGGAGAAGAGTACATAACGAGGA
Source organism: Coptotermes formosanus (assembly GCA_013340265.1). Lineage (NCBI taxonomy): Eukaryota > Metazoa > Arthropoda > Insecta > Blattodea > Rhinotermitidae > Coptotermes > Coptotermes formosanus. The sequence continues at coordinate 70,902 of BLKM01011268.1, read as the reverse complement.
ACTTAATGACCCATACTCATCACCAAGTACTATTCGTGTAATCAAATCGAGTAGAATGTGATGGGTGAGGCAAGCAGCACGTATGGGGGAAAACAGAGGTACATAGAAGATTTTGGGTGGGGAGACCCAAGGGAAGGCACCCACTTGGGAGACCCAGGCATAGATGGGAGAATAATATTAAAATGGACCTGCAAGAAGTGGGATGGGGTGGCATGGACTGGATTGAGCTCACTCAGGATAAGGACAGGTGGCGGGCTCTTGTGAATCCTGTAATGAACATCCATAAAATTCGGGGAATTTCTTGACTAGCTGAGTAACTTTTAGCTTCTCAAGAAGGCCTTTGTTCAATGGAGTTTGTTAATACAACATGGTAACAACAAAAAACACAACAACATCAGCAGCAACAAAAATCATACACGATCCTGCATGTCTCTGCTATGACTTGTGTTGTAATCTGCCTGCCACTTTCCTCTCAGTCTTGGAGTTCAATCCCAGGCCAGTCCATGTGAGATTTTTGTTGGAAAAAGCAACACTTGGACAGGTTTCTTTCCAAGTAGTTATGGATTCACCTTGTCAGGATCATTCCACCAATGCTTTCTGCTCAATTCATTCATCACAGATGCTATGTAACCTTACTAATTTGCAGTGTGGTTAAATAAAAACTAAAATCTTCAGGCCATTGCATTCTGCAACTGTGAACACAACACAACACAAATTAATTCTACAACACCACCAAGTGGGTGTTTGTAGAAATTATTCTGCTGTTACAGTCATCAGAACCACAAAAAACAGCACACTTGGGCACAGTAGCAGAGAAAGGTGTACTATTGTGTAGGGTTGTAATGATGGTGTATGACATCTGAACTCATTAATCTTACGGACTTTTTTGTTACCCATAAAGTTAATGAGTTCAGAGAAAGTATACCTACAACACTGCAAAACTGTGACAATGTTGCCATGGGTACAGTTATGTATTAATTTCATACATAAAACTGTTGGTAAGCAGCCATGTTTTAAAATGATTCTGTACCATACTAACAAAAGTATTCCCTAATCTGCCACATGTTTATGCGTGCACTGCCCACTATAGAGCAGATAATGTCACTACTGCATAGTGACTTACATCACTAACAGCTCAGTCTGGTCATGAAAAGTGCTTCCTGTAGCACATTTATTGAAAGAAAATGTATGCTTACTTTCTTCACCTTTTCAGTTTTCCATGCGTTCACAATTACACACATAAGTCTAACATACTGCACTTGGGGTGAATTTGTGTATTTTATCATTAGTTACTTTCTGCTACATATTTTGGCTCATCTAAGAACTAATCAGGAGAACCACATGCAAGAAAACATGCATGAAAACACTAACCCTCTACACTGACATTTGCGCAGTTAAGCAAAAAAAAATATATAATAATAATTAATCAATCAATCAATCAATCAATCGGTATTGATTAATGTGCGAGCTTAAAAGCAAAATGGCTATTATTAAACCTGGAAAAAAAGAAACGCAAATACAATAACAGTACCAATAAAGAGAAAACACTAGACAAACAACGAACTAACAAAAGAATGCAAATATATCAAGAAGAGAAATGTAAAAGTACTGGGGCAAACCCCCTACACTCTGAAAAAAATACAGATAAGTTAATGTGAGGAATGTCCAATTTCAGGGCAAAATCCGTCTTAAAGAATTAATGGGCTTCCTAAAAATATCCATGTCTTTGCACACGAGGTTAGCGGCCTTAACACATCGCACTGTCGGACAGTTTTTACACGTAGCAGTGAACCCAGGGGAATTTCTGACATTACGAGAAGGAACACGTATACCAGTGGTATCCATGAAAGATGACATTATTATTATTATTATTAACAACTTGATTATTATCATCACCACCTAGTATCGGTACCCACAGTCAATCATAAGCTGCTAATATAGTTCCAAAATTGCACTTTTCTGCCATCTATGATAGAGCATGCAACACAGCCGCCATTTTCCTGCTACCCCAGCGCACGTACGCACCAGGTATGACGCCACAAGAGCTTCTTTGGATGGAGCTTTAATGTTCCCCGGGAAACTTTGAATTCATGCTTCTCTAGCCAAGAACCGCCCGTCTAAAGGCATCCTTAAGGCCCTGATGTACGAATTTTTCAGTCTTGAGCTTACAACGAGAAAGCACACGCACTGAAACCACGTCTTCGCTCTGCTTGTATAACAGTGTTGCGTAACTAATTTTCAAACCGCAGGCACAACAGCGCCATTGGCATTTTACGACCTGTTTATTGGCAGTTGCTATGGTAACCAATCACAGCATCTAGTACCTACCAATCAACTAGCAGCAAGACGTAACGCAACACTGCACCTTCGGTACTGCGCTTGCGCATTGACGTTCTAATTGCATTTTCTGGTGTTGATGGTACTTGGCGGGAGGTATTCGTTGTTTTGATGGTGTGGTGTGTTGAAGTTTGTGCAGCACGACCATTTCAAGACGAATATTTCTGTTGTTAGTGAGCGTTGCAGATTCTACTAGAAATCGACTATGGTAAGCAATATATCATATCATGTTATTTATACTAATATGAACAAATCTTACGCTATTACATGTAATTGCATTTTCTTAGTTACAAAAGAAGGTAGGTTGCGGTTATGTGATATTGGAGAAATTACTATTCTTTGAATTCCGTTCCTGCAGTATAGTAGATTCTGAAAGGATTTCACACTGAAGATAAAGGCATTAACATCCCAGAAAGTGCAGTCTTGAATAAAGTAATGCTTTGTGCCACTTGCTATGTATGTGTTTAGATGAACCGCATATTGGAAAGGGTTAATGACACGAGTTATACAGGTTTGTGTGTTCCCAGTGTTGTTACCGACATAACGATATTTTGATCTGAATAGGGTGCTCGGGCAAGTGCATCGCAGAAGCCAGCCGAACCCATGCCAGAGACGATGGATTGGACGGACCTTGCACACCAGCAACAAATTGAACTCATGAAGGTAAGATTTGTGTGTGTATACAAACTGTATAGAAGTGGTACACATTAACGTATGTGATGCACAACTAAACTGTGTCCATAAGTGTGTGGATCCAGTCAACAGCAGCACCATAATTTTTGCATGGAGGCCACATGCATATCACCAGTATATTGTTTGTCACCTGCAAACACTCATAGAAAGAAAAATAGACGTAATTGAGGTCATTTAGTGAAGTCTTTGGACATAGTATTAAATAAACATGTTCACTGTAGAAGAAAGCTCCTTTGTTACAGTTTTGTTACATTCACAAAGGTTATTGGTGCCATAGCCTTCAGGCGTTATAACGTAGGCACTCTCTGTACCATAATACTTGTAGCCAGTGTAATTGGACTGGAATCCCAGGCTGCCACATGTGCTGTACCCACAAATAACCGTACGTGATCACACAACGTAAAATTACTGTGTGTGGCCCATGAAATGTAGATTGTGTTTTGAGCACTGGAGGTGTTGGACCACATTTCATCATGTCTTTGAGATAAATTGTAATCCTTTATTTAAATTGTAATTTTTTATTGACATGTATAAATTTAAACACTACCAGTCAAATGCCTATCTGACCGGCGTGGTGCCAGCAGCATGCACACCGACTTTAAGCTGCTCCACAGTTGTCACATATAGTGTGCACAACTTCTCTCTTTCTGTACTCCTGAGATTCAAATTGTAAAATCCCAGCCATTCAAGTCATTTGTTATTCCTGTGTTTGTGTGTATCATTTGTATCTTTCATGAAATGTCCATGCCTGGTGTCATATTTCATATGCTCATACAAGGGAACTCTTGGTCCTGTACTGCTCGTGTTTGATCAGCAGTTGAGGCCGTACACCACAGATATTGGACACACTATTGTGGTAGGAATGTCAGAAGGAAGGAGACCAATTGTGGGACATTGTCATGGACTGTAGGATATTGAAATGGATCATAAAAAGAGGATGGGAGGATTTGGGCTTAATGGAAAAGTACATTAAAATATCTTGGACAGGACAATGCTGGTGACTGTTCAAACCCTGACATTTCCTCAGTAGCTTCTGTTAAGAGGAGTTACCCTCGACGGCATGTTTCATAATACCAGGTCCAGTATCAACCTCATGTTGATATGTTAGTTTACAGTGTTTGTGTTCCTGTCCCTAAGTTCCTTGCATCTCTGGCTGCCTTTTTAACTCTGAAGATCAGAAGTTTTCTGAAAAATTAATTTGAACCAGACTGCTGTAATTCACACAGATAATTCTGACTGCAAAGTGTTAATAAGAGTAAATCAAACATGTGCAGGTGCAGTGAGACATTCCTGTATTCCTGAACAGATGGCTTCAGAGTAAAACCTGAACTGAGCAACTGAAAACACTTAGCTTCCTCCTCAGTCTTCTTTTTACGTCGACATTCAGATCCTGAAGCGCCTGATAGTTAACCACCTGTGTAATTGTGCTTTTCTGTGTGTGTACATCCCTTCCCACTCCTATAAGACAGCATGTGTGGGACAGTATAGAAATGCATATGTCACATTGGTAGGAAGACCTGAAAAGGCAGACCACTTGAAAGACCTTATAACAGGTGGGAGGATATTGAAATGGCTGTTACAATAGTGTGATAGGAGGATGTGTGCAGCATTTATGTAACTCAGGATAGCACCACTGTCTGGCTGCCTTCATTATGCTAATGGCATTTTGGGTTACACAAAACATGCAGAATATCTTGCTCAGCTGAGTAACACAACACTTTACAGAGGGACCCTTTCCCATATAGTAATTTAGCTTAGTTTCTTACCCATGTTAATCACTGTCTTTTGGCCATTCTTATATCTATATCTATAACTATATATATATGTGTACATGTGTATGGCATGTCACATTTTTTGTCTGAGGTAAGAGTTTATTCAGTGGCACTGAAATTCCATTGTCATTACATATGAACTACTGCACTGTGTTATTTGCCACCAACTTCAGCTTTTGGAACACTTTTATGTGTTTTAGTGTCAATTCTGGACAGATTGATGTACTTCATACAAAATGAAAGAACCCAAACTGCTCAGATATTTATATATTTATGAATTGTAATCACCAATCTCAAGTACAACATAGTGTGGTTGTGTGCTAAATTTAATGACAAGATATTTCCATTCAGTGGACTGTTAACTTCTGGCCTATCAAATGACAATGAAATATCAGGAAGGCTGACATGAACAGATTGTTGCTTCATCTCATTCCAAACAGTAGCCAAGTGAATAATTAATACCTGGTATGAATTAAAGTGTCTCAAATGCCCCTTTCTGTTTGCAGCTGGGTAATTATGTGACCAGTCTGATACTGGATCTGTATATTTCACATTTATGTTGCGTGCTCTTTGCACACACTAACATACTGTGGCTTATCTTTTGTTTCATTAGCGTTATTACGAGACGCAGATGGAGGTGTTACAAGAGAAACACCTCATGGAGAGGAGAGAAGTCGCAGACCACATCAGAGAAATTAGGACCAATGTGCAGACACTGAAGGTAAGTGTTGCCTGCATATATCTTAAATCTGCAGTGTTATCAGGTCCTGTTATTTGTGTTAATCATTGGCCTGCTCAATATGTGGATAAATTTTGAAGCTGTGTTTATAAAAATAATTTAAGTGCTTGCAGCTAAATGCAGTGCCTTAACACGTGCCTTTATTCCCAACTTGATGGCTCAGTTACACAACTCATGTTAGCTGACTGGGGGTGTTCATGTAGCGCACACATGAAAAAAGAGAAATTCGTATGCAGTTTTGATAAGAAGAACTTGGAAGCCCATCTTATGGAGGAGAAGATATTGATATGGGATATTTATATGTGGACTGAACTTTTGTAGCTCAGGACAGGGAAGAGTAGCACGTTGTTGTGAATATGGGCGTTGAGTTTGGGGTTCAATAAATATCGTGCTTTGATACTGGAGCTGCATATCTGACATTGACATTGAATGATTTTTGCATACATTAATATCTTACATTTTGTCATTTACCCCATTAGATTGCGAACAGCAGGTTGAGAGGAGACGTCGCATCATCGAAGGAAATAGAGGCACAACTGAGGAGGAAACTGGACGACGTCAAGAAATGGACAGAGAAGTGCAAGATGGATATCAAGATCATCGAAGAGGTCCACAAGACAGAGAAAGAGTCCCTTGTGCAGCGGAACATCGAACTCGAGGCTTCTATGCAGGCCCTAAAGGTCAGTGCCGCGTACATGCATGTGACTGTGCTATGTTAATTGTGTGCTGTTATTTTGGCTTATCACAGAACCACGCGATTGAAAATAGTCAGCCTTCCCAGTACTTTTTGTATGTGAGTGTGAGGTTGCATAGGTCCAAAAACTGGTCTTACCGTTGTAGTGAAGTGAATGCTATCTAACGGGCTTTGTTAATTAAAAATAATTTACATGCTTGCAGATTAATTGTTACCATAACAAATGCCTGTAATCCCAAATCAGCAGCTCACTAATAGAGCTCTCATTTAACACACTGCTGAGGGGCATTTAGCACAAGCATGAAAGAAGGGAAATTGTACACACATTTAATAGGAAGAAGTTGGAAAGGTTGGGATTATATTGACGTAGAATTTTAACCCAGTATAGCATGAGATTGTGGACTGAATTTTTTTAGCTCGGAATATGGGAGACAGGCAGGCTGTTGTGAATGTGGAAATGAACTTTCAGCTTTGATAAATATTGGAGAACAAAGACCTCTTCTGGTTGTGGCCACAATAGAAGCTGAAAACATGTACATTTCAGTAGTTTAGTTGGAAGTTGTGAAGGGAAAGTACATATTGCAACATGTCCTAGATTAAACGTGAATAGATTGGTAAAGCCTAACAGCCAGACATATGAAATAAATGTAATTCCAGCTGCAACTCGAAGCATAGGGATTTTCACAGGATTAAGGACTGTATAAGAGTTATATGACAGGCTATATGAGCTGTCCCCATGGGATGCAACGGCCACACAACTCTTTGCATCATGATAGCTGCTGTAGAATCTCTCCTCATGTTATGTAGTTCACAGGCATCATATACAGAATAGACCACCACAGAAGAAAGTAATTTTGTGCCCATGTCTAAATGTCATGCCATGTCGACATGTAACGAGCAGACGAAGAGGTAATATTCTACAGTTTATTGGGCACGTAGTTTGTGGCACAGTAAACATCGGGAATAAGACACAGAAAAATTTTGTTACTCTTTGTATAGTTCCTAAAACATCCTTTGAAGCCTGGCAAACCTTGTTGGCTGTTCAGTGCCTTGTGTGAGACAGTGAAACTTGTAGTTTATTAGTGATCATTGTACATTCATGTTCGTATATATCTAAATTTTTCCAGTACAAGCATTAATTTGGAAGTACATATAACAGGAGTAATATAATAAACCTAGTTTCAGCAGGAGGATATTGTTAAATGGAATTTTAAGTATCTAGTTTGTGAAAAGAAACTGTTTTGAATTTCCTGAGGAGAATCGCAGACTGGCATCCCTTTGTTGATGGTGATTTAATATTACGCATCCCAAATATTCAGTACCACCTATAAGAGACCTTACCACTGTTCCTCAAAAGAGGTCAAACAAATCCTGCTGTTGCCTTTATACCACGTTCGTTTAACTTGTATTTTAATGTAATCCGTATGTTCTATGCCTAGACGTGCAAAGAGGCATATTTTAGTTAATTATTGCATTCAGATTTTTTTGGATGGTGTGAATTTCTTGAGTGTTAAAATTTTAATTTATCAGTAGCGTAAGTTATCTCCCAGTGAAATTCTGTAAATGAAGATTATTTTCCCTTAATTCAACTAAGGTAAAATGTAAAGAGGCTAGTCCTTGTAGTTAGTATATTATCACAGCAAGAAGCTGAATTCCAGAAGTGGAAGCGCAGGTACATTAGTTCTTAATGTTGGCACAAGATATACACTTGTATTCTGCTTGCGCCTGTGGGCAATCCCCTTAGCACTTACTGGGTAAGAGGCTGTATGGGCCAGAAATCTTGTCTTATTGGTGCACAGCAGTGAGGAATAATTATTTCACTGTACTGTGAATGGATCCACGATTCATTCCCATCGAGCCTCTACGTAAATCAGTAATTAATATCAAAAGTGAACTAAAATATTGAATGCTCTTTGACTTCACATTTGGAAACTTGTGTGGCTAACTTGATACTGAAGGTGTGTTGCACATTTATGTTGAATAGCTTTTGAACATACTAATATTTTATCTTTACCATCATTGCAGGAGAAGCATCATGAGGATTTGGAGCAAATGAAAAAGGAGCTGGATGCTGTCAAGGATGCCAACAGGAAACTGCAGAAGCATTTGGCATCGACAGTGAAGAATCATGAAATGGAGAAGAGGGACCTCAAGAAGAAACTTGAAGCAGCTATGGTAAGTGTTGCCTACATAAAAGTGTACCAAATTATCAGATCATATTACTTGTGGCTTGCCAGATTATCATCTGAATGTAAATTGCCAGCCTGCTCTGGTGGTACTGAGAATAGCATTTTGGGGTGTAAAAGAATGTGTCATATAATTTTGTTTTATTTGGATCACCTGTGAATTTCTATATTCCATTTATACTCAATGCGCGTTACTTTTATTGCAGACAAGGGTACGAGCGACCACGTCAGAGTTGGCCGGCAGCAGATCTGGACCACAAGGTAAGAGCTTCTGGTGTTACATTCTTTAATTCAGAGACACTTATCCAGATGTGCATGATCTTTGTGATGGTTTCCGAAAGTGGTCTGCAGTAGAGAATCATGCTGAATATTGGACGTCTGTAGAAATGAAGATGTGCGGGCAATATATGTCCTTAATTACTGATAGCAAATGTATGCCTTGGGTTTGAAGCTGTTCCTGTTTTCATTTAACTTTGTTCCATTCTGTAACACATTTTCATTAACATTACAAATAATATGGTGTGAACAAAATGACATGTCAATAACTAGATGTGTGAATAAGCTGTTTGGTCTCAGTCTTCATTTCACACTGATGCTTTTTCTGCAGCATACAGTATGGCAACTTCCACGTTTATGTGGCTGCAAGATCACACCTCATGTCACACGCAGTGTAGTAACACTCAAACAGTTCTTTCTCAAGGTCATATCTGGCCTGTATTCATTGATTGACATGACCTCTTCCTAACCACCTAACTCTGTAGATTCCTCCAGACCATGTTAACGTGAGTAGAGAAACAGATCCAGTTCCTGTAATGTGTTCTGTTATGTTCTTACAGGTTATGTTGCAGCTCTTTTTTGCTGCAGTTTAAACAACACACAGTTGTGTGCATTAATTGATACTAATATAGAATTACTAGTGTAGTACTGTCATTGTGCATGCATATCAAAAATGTGCTGGGAAAAAAATAAGCACTATCAGTTAAGGACACTAACTGGCAGTGTACAATGTAACCAAGAGTTACTGGAGTTTCCTATGTTTCCTTCCACTATATACAAAGAAAAGTGCAGGAATAATTTTACTGCTTCCTGATAATGGGTTGTGCTATTAATTGTGAGAGATTAAAAACAGAGGACAGCACAAGGCATTTTTATGGATGCTGTAACATCTCAGTGGCTGTTATGTTCATATATTCATGGATTTACAACTGAGAAACTTCCTAATATTAGCAAATTATATTTTCATCATATTCACAGTGTAGATGTTCTTATCAAAAAACATCTTATGCTGTCGTCAGTGTCTTGGACCATCACTCCCACAAATTATTATTTGCTTTATTGTCATCATATCATCATCATTGTCATCATCATATAATTATAACTGTAACAACTATATATTTTGTAGAGTGTTCTTTGTCTCAGTAACACATTAATTGTAGTGTGCAATATAGAGAAATTTGTTTATATTTCAGCTGTTTTAACTTACACAGATGGTTGTATTTCAGGACATCTGTGTAGAAATCGTCTCGACAGTTTCCACCCAGTTAGAGTGCTGGGTGAAGGAACATTTGGAAAAGTGGTGCTGGCCAAAAAGAAGGCACCAAATGGATCAGAGCAAGATTTCGCTATTAAGGCTCTGATCAAACGCAAGTTCAACGATGATTTACATCAAGCTTTTATCTACACTGAGAAGCAGGTGATGATCCTTGCTTCTTGCCATCCTTACATTACGACCCTGCACTCATGTTTCCGTGCGAAGGTAAGTTTCAATTTTTTGAAGATTGAATTTTGAAGGCATGTCTGCAAAATTGTGAAAAGTGAGTAATAACTTCATCATGTCTGTCTGTCTGTGCATCCGTCTGCCCGTCCACCTGGAGGAACTCGGCTCCCACGAGATGGATTTTCCTTAAATCTGATATTTGAATATTTTTCAAAAATATGTCAAGCAAAATCAGGTTTCATTAAAGTCTGACAAAAATAACAGGTACTTTACGTGAAAACATATGAGCATTTTTTATGATACCTGGCTCTATTGTTCCGAGAGCAAGAAGTGTTTCGGATAAAATTTATAGAGAGAATCAGAACACACATTTTATGTTCAATACATTTATCTGAAAATTGTGCTGTTTAAGATAATGTCAGAGCCAGACAGGCCACAGATCACAGTGTAATACAGTGCATGCGCTTTGCACGCAGGATAACTAAGGATACAGACACTCACCCAGAAATAAATACTTAGTGCTTTTCCACGGCAACAATTGTTATGCAAATGTGTCTCAGTGTTATATTTATACACACATTGCCTGCCTTGTTCTGTGTACCTGTGGGCTGTCATACTGGCCAGTGCTTATTGTTATGTTACTACCGTATGATACCATACCTTCTGACAGGAAAAAGAAGACATGATGTCTTAACTGGGGATTGCTAAGGGTTGTATTTATGTAGGACAGGCAGATGTTGCTGTTTTAGAAGATGCACACATGTACCTTTAATGGGTGACTTATCCTATATACACAGTCGTCACAAAAATGTGACAATATTTGTAGTGAGTGGAAATAGGTTACTGCTTTTACAAAGTATATAAATTTATTGACTGCTGTAGATGTGATATTTTGTGCATGTAATTACATTCCTAATGAACGCAAGGGTCTACTGAACATCTGCAGGTTAACAGTTAACGCTTTGTGCTTTGTGTATTGCATGTCAATTTCAATATTAATTGGGAAGTTATCCTAACTGACAATTCTTGCTTTTGCACCTTCAAATAGATCCTCTCATTTTTCCCACCCTTCTGAACATTGGATCATAATTATTCTATCATATATGTGTGTTGTCTAAACCACTGCAGTTGACATACCATGGTTACATAAATCAAAAATCAAACAGAAACACTTTCTAGAAAATAATTTTCCTAAATATTCTTACTGATCTCTTCTGCAGCAGTTAAATGCAGGTCCTGTGAACAGCAAGATAGAACAGCAGTAGTGAAGTTGTTTGAAACTGTGTGTGTAATAATGACTGTGCACTTGTTTACAGGGAAACTTCTTTTTCATAATGGAATATGAGAGTGGAGGCAACCTGGCCACCCACCTACAGAAGCAACGAGTGTTCAGTGAGAGAGCTGTGCAGTTCTACACAGCGGAGATAACACTGGCACTCGAGTTCCTCCACAAGCATGGGATTTTACATCGGTAAGTAGCCTGAGTACCTTTATATGCCTCTGTCATTGAAATGACGTATGTGCTGTACACGTTCAGTACAGAAGATCATGTTTGAACTTTAAACATAATACTGAATGAGCTTGGCTTTAAACCAGGAGTGTTTATTGTATGACATTTTATGGTTTTTTTATATAATGTTCCAAATTTTGCAGTACATGTGATCACTACATTTTTTCTTTCTTTCTTTGCCTCCTGTGTTAATAATATAGATCTCATTTTTTGCGGATATTAAATTTTGTTAAGAATGCTGCATAATATTCAGTAGAGAGATATTACAAGTCATTGTAATAGGTCTGTTGTTGACAGAGTCTGCATTCAAGATATAAGCAGCATACAAGCATGAATTATTTTCCCAGCAAACATTTCATCTGGACTGCCTTGTGTATGTGTATATAGTTGACCATGTGTATACTCAGTTCTGGCTTCCAGCAGACCATCTGCAATGTACCTGCTGCATAAGGCAGCAAGTGTCTGTAGTCATTAATAGTTTATACACATACATTTTCCTTTTCTGCCCTGAAACATGTCATGACAGAGTGGATTGTAATTACACTACCTGGTAGTTTGAAATGTAGTTCTGTACTCAGAAGTACTGCAGTGACTTATATATTGCATACATCTTTGATTTACAGGGATCTGAAACCTGGAAATGTATTGATTGCCGGCGACGGCCACTGCAAGGTTGCTGACTTCGGCCTGTCAGCGTTAGGAGTCTTCCAGGGATATAAAACCTCCGGGTCCGTTGGCACACCATATTATATGGCCCCAGAGGTAATTATGATGTTTTATTTTAAATCTGTGTACTTTATATTTTATTAGTGATTATAATGTTATGTTAATGTTGTTATGTCAGTGTTAAATGATGGATACTTTTATCCTTTTAAAATGAGGGGAAGAAATGCTGGGTTAATCTAACTGTTACATTTTATTCTCTGGTATGTGTAGATGGTGTCGGGTAAGCAGTACGGCCAAGAAATTGATTGGTGGGCCCTTGGTGTGATGATGTACCAGATGCTGACTGGAAGATTGCCGTTTTATGATGCCAACTGGCGCACGCTGAAGGAAAAAATCAAACATCAAGAAGTGCAGTACCCGCAGGGAGTTTCAAAACCGGCCAAAGGGATAATGAGAAAGGTAAGTGTCATTAATAGTATGACTGAGGCCTTAAAATACTATGGAGTAGGGCTGGTATATGCCGTACTTTTCCCTGGACATGTCCTCTTTTAAGACATGAAATTTTTTCTCTGGGTCAGTTTTTAAAAATTTTTATAAAAGCCCATGTTCTTGATCATGTGTTGTTTCTTAAAGTTTTCGCAAATTTTAGTGGTACTGAAATGTAAAAATTTCTGCTCCATTTTAAGGCGATACCTAATTTTAATATTATAGTACCACTGTCTGTGTCAAAAAAAGTATCAGTTAAGTAGTTACTGTCAGGAGGGGGCGAGGCTGAAGTGAACGAAGCGTAAACATATTATTTCTTTTTCTTTACAGCTTTTGGTGAAGTATGCAACCCAGCGACTGGGTAATTACTGCGGGGAAGAAAAAGTGAGAGAGCAACGATTCTTCAAGGGGATTGACTGGCGCGCATTAGAGAAGAAAAGCGTGAAGCCACCAAGAAGAATGGAAGTTGTGGAGGTAAGATCATTTTCTGTCCTAAGCCATTGCTGTTAACATCACAAGTCAACTGGGGAAATAACAGTATTATCAGAAGTAGGCCTTACATGTAGGTGTGAAACTTTGTATGTATGCTCTGTGGGTGGGGTGGAGAGGTTACATGTTGGTGGGTGTGGCACACACATGTCTGCATGTGTGTCGTATTGATTAAGTGCTTTTAAGTTGGTATAAGAATCCAGATTATTGTGAAAGATAATAGTTTTGTGCAAGTGTCAATCAGCAGCTATATTCTGCTCAAGCTGACTGAAAATATCTGAATTATTCTGGAATCAAATGTCACATTTTTATTACTTGAAATAAAAGTGACACAGACAGTTTTGAGGTCTTGGTTTTCTTAATTATGAGCCGAAACCCAATTTAGAACCACTGGCTGAAACGTAATTTTAAAGGTGTTACCACTTCTGAAACACAAACAAGAGTCAGCCTCAGGCTTACAGGTAAAATCTAGGAAACAGCACGAAAGGAAGGTACAAGAGGGGAGGGGAATGTCAATACCCTGCACAGTCCAGTTCCCTGAGCTGAAAACCATCTACCACAGAAAACGGTCATCATAATACGTGGCCAGGTTATTATCCTGCTGGAGATGGAGTTAGTATGAGCAGTGAAGACAGTGTGATATTAGTTAGATGAAATACTTACATAGAAGTTATTGTGGTATTGAAATTTTTATGGGAGAATATAAGGAAGTTAAGGAAGGAGTATACTGTAACAATTGTGCTTCATTTCCAGTTTGAGATAAGGTAATTTATTAATGCTAAGCAAAGTACTGAATCAGCATCATGATTTGTTTATGTGGCCCCTTCCCTCCAAGAGGGGACACATGTGTGCTGTACCGTACCTTTGGTTTTCCAAATCCGATTCTGAATATTTTGAATATAATTGTTAACACCTACAATCTGGAAATAAAGTATTTGGTATCTCCCAGTACTAGACAGCCAGGAACGATATTTAACATTAGTAGCATATTGACTCCATGTGATCTGTGGCAGTGTGTGGCCATTAAAGATTAGTGGTTTTGCAGTTCAGTGCTTCTTTCTGTAAGGATGGAAATCATTAAAGGAAGTCACACGTGCCTGTGTTCTTACACATTTATTTTCTTGTTACAGGAAACTCAAGAAGGTCTCACATTTGATGACCTGTTTGAACAGAATAGTGATCCCACCATGAACAGCGAAGAAAAATTTCAAGGATTTTCTCATGTCATCACAGAGTAAAGCGAAGATAGAGTGGCCAACGAACTGCATAGCATGCAAGAAGGAAGCAGTGGTAAGGTGAGTCAGTCCTATCTTTCTCATATACTAGCTATCCCGTTATTCATTACATGATCCCACGAATAATACCCAGGTTTGTCACAGCATCAAGTGCACAGCTGCTAATGTGAGATGGCTGCCCACATGATGCAACAGTGATGTAGCCATGACAGCAATGCTACCTGATAGCCTAGGTTAGAAATAACATATTATAAGGTGTTGCAGCCTCATTACTTTCCTTTGTAAAGCCGGTAACCCCAGTCAGGATGTGACGTTCCACATTGAACAAGGGCCAACAGTTATGTTTTCTCTGTCCAACTCTTCATCTAAGGACCATCTACACATCTCCAGTAATGAAGGTATCTGCGATATCTCACAGTGAGGACAAGAGCAGGTGTGAATGGGCATTCTGAGCAGGTCAGCAGTGCTGTTCTTGTCTATGTCATGGGGAGAGCAGAATATTGAACAGTGCTGTGATCAGGGGCCTTGTTGTAAAGGGTGTCTTTGAAATAAGTATTTAAGGAAGTAAGTAGAGCCAGGCCAAGTACTGTAAACAGTGGATTTAGTAGAGTGGGTGAGCCAGTGAGCTCCGTAAGGCAGGAATGGAAGCTGGGGAGTGAGGAGAAATGGCTGAAATTGAGTGTTCAGAGACTTTTCTTCTGCCGTCTTTATTAGGTGTCTGAATGTAGCTAGCTGATAATTATCTTTCCTTTAGTTCTCTTTATACTGTGTTAAATTTTACTTCACCAATGAACCAAGACTCCCAACAGTGAGTGGGTACTGTCATCATGCGGAGCTCAGCTTGAAGGAGGGGCTAAACAGGTGACCAGCAGTTTGTTAAGTGTATAAACATATTTTGGAGGGCACATAATTAAAGACAGAAGTTATGATCCACTCATTTTTCTTCAGATCTGTGTGTACAAAGATTAAAGTTGATTTAGTTGTGTTCAACATCATTAGTGTACACGTTTTGTCAGTGCATCCTTGTGTTTGTGAGTTGTGGCAGTTGGGTTTAACCCTCACACCTGCAGAATGCTGTGGCCAGTATGCAAACCACCATACCACTAGGGGCAGCTAGACATAAATCTTGTAATACTTCTACTCATGTTCCCCCTGTATAACAGTATCAGCAATTCATTGGATCTCACAATTTGCTTGGCTGATACCATGTTCTATACAGCACCTAATCCTTCAGCTTCCTAGCGGTCTTGCATTCGTCCTGGTGCATATTTGTCCTTGATCCCATTGTGTTTTGAGGTGCATGTAGAGATTCTGAGAAGCAGAGAACACAGTGGGATAAAGGAGAAGTCACTCACAAGGAAACCAGGATGAGTAGGAAATTAAGTTTCAATATTCGACAGAACTGGACATCAGCCAACTGAGACGTGAGTTCATAGCAATTGCCTATATACTGCAATAGAAAGAGTACCTACGTGTAATTATAACCAGAATTGTACCTAGTGGTTAACATACTGGAATGGTATTCTGAAGGCCTGAGGTTCAAACCCAGCTGCCTCCAACTGGGTTATGAATATTAATACAAAATTTCTTGTTACTTTGCAGAGAGCAGAATTAGAGATGCACATGTATACACATTGGAGAGGACACGTGTACTGTGCCAGCAAAAACTGCTTTCAAGAGAGTGTGTATATAAAGGACTTCAATATTTGTTTTTGTATTTGTACTTGTTTTGTAAGTGTATTGTATTTGTATTATAATTGTATTTGCAATTGTACTTGTATTGTAATTGTATTTTGTATGCATATTGTCTTTGCAATTGTACTTGTAATTGTATTTGTAAGTGTATTATATTTTTAAATGTATTTCTATGGTAATTGTATTTGTATGTGTGTTGTTTTTGCAGTTGTACTTGTATTGTAAGTGTATTGTGTTTGTAAATGGATTTGTAATGTAATTGTATTTGTACGTGTACTGTCTTTGCAATTGTACTTGTGTTGTAATTGTATTTGTAAGTGTATTGTGTTTGTAAATGTATTTCTGTGGTAATTGTATTTGTATGTGTATTGTGTTTGCAATTGTACTTGTATTGTAATTGTATTTGTGTGTGTATTGTCTTTGCAATTGTACTTGTAATTGTATTTGTATTGTAATTGTGTTTGTATGACTGTTGTATTTGAAATTGTATTTGTGTTGTAAAGAGGATTAGGAAGGTAATTATTAGTGACGTAAAGTGGGGGGAATCGAAGTGTGGTGATGAAACGTCTAAAAGTGGTGTGAAGTGAAGTGAAGTGAAGTGAAGGTCTTGTGTGAAATGCTTGTATTATCATTGACTTCAGTTATGCAATTCGTATTTGGGTTATTGTATTTTACGTTGTCTTATTGTTTTGTATACCTGTCTGATTGTCCTGTGTACTCGTTTTAGGTTCTGTTATTCGTTTTATGATTGTTTATTCTTTGTACCTTTAGCTTCTGCTTTGGGTGTTCTGTATTTTCCATTGTCTTGTACATTGTTTCTCCTCATGTATAGTTGTTCCTTTCTATTTGTGTATAGTTTTATGGACCACGGCCACCGGGTGAAATCGCAGTTGCAGTTGATAAATATCATTCATTCATCCAGTCATTCAACAAATCTACAATTTATTTTTTCAAAAATGTTTAGAAAACTTGTTTCGTACCTTGTTCAGTTTAATTACAATATTTAAATGTAATATAAATTTAACATGAAAGAAATGTAAGAAATGTTACAGAGTTGGATGGTTGTATGCAAGTATGTGTATATATGCATATAGTTCTATGATTGTTGAAATAAATGACTAGAAACAAACAGTGAATGTTCTTTTCTTCTCCCCAACCTGCATACAGGGAAGTCAGTACTGATAAAATAGAGTATTATTAATGGAAACTTGCTGCTGCCATCTTCAGGACCTGTCACTGGGCACATGTTCCTCAAGACAGGAGACAGCAGCAACAAGTTACTCAGAAGCTCCATTATGGTGTTCCTTTGATGCTCATGTAGCAGAAAGTTATGACATTTCAGACTGTCCTGAGTACTCACCTACCAACTGGCACCACATCCTAAAGATAGTCAGTTACCTTAGCAATGAGTGAAATGAGAACCTTGGACCTTACACAAGACACACATATTTACCTTACAGCGAACATAATGTTTTTGTGCAAAAGCAGTCACTACGGGCAGTACCCGGTGTTACTGTATATTTACATTAGCTGACAGATATCTTAAAGCAAATTTGCTTCACCTCACTGTTATAATTTTGGGTTACATTCCCAAATGACTAAAATACTTAGAAATCAATATTATTTCATGGAAAGAAGGAAGCAACAAGCAGTAGGAAAATATTCAATTAGGACATCCTGTAAAAATACCAAAGACAGTTTTTTCTGAAATATTACGTGGAAAAGGAAACATGAAATATGAGCATTTTTTTGTGTTGAATGACTCTAAGATGAGTGACAACAATGACCCCCTTACAAGTACATCTTTCAGGAGCTCTTAAGAAGGGAATTATTTTGAATTTTGTGCAAACGTTTTGCTGACAGGACACTTAGCCTCTTTGCACATGCATTATGTGGGTAGGAATGAGTTTTGGAACTTCATTAAGTCAAAATACAACAAAGACATTCAAATTTCAGAAAAAACTGTCCAGTGATCATGCAGCAACATTTAATTTGCCAAACCTGACATACACTACATATTTTAATAGACCTCAACTGCATTGTGTGTGGCGTCTGAATATGCCTTAAACTTTGGAAATTTGCATTAACAACGGACAAAACTAACAACATGCCTCAATTAAATATATAACTGCTGAGATCCCAGAGGACATATTCTAGTAATTTTACTGTTCCTACACATTTACACAAACACCTGGCTTCATAGCTTCATCCGAACCCTATGTACACTGTGTGCCACTTCTTTGTGTCCCTGAGTAATGTTACAGTAGAGGCTGTGTTTGGAAACAAGTGGCAGCAGTGAAAGCTCAGTTTTAAAATTTTTGGATTACCCATCCTGCTGTGCACTCGAAGCAGTCAGGTCTAAAACACTGAGTGTGCACCCTGCATGTCAGTAATTTATCTAGGCTACAATATTCAGTCGGTCATTAGTCAAGGAATAACGATGTCCAGAATTTACCTTGCTTATGTTTAGTACACTGTAGTACAGTACAGCCTCGTTAATCCAGATTAACTAAGCGAGAAGTCTTCCAGATTAAGCGATAATCAGGATGAGAGAAGCAGAAGGTAGCTCTAAAAAACAATAAACTTAGAACAAATTATAAATAGAAAATGTAACTGACAGCAATGCTGCAGCATACAGGAGTAGAAATACGTCCATCTGAACCACAGTTTAATAAATCTTACAGACTGAAAACTTCATAGAAACATAAACTTACACCGCCATATGCAGCACCTGCATGCCTTACTTGTAGCCAGCATTGCTCACTGTCTGTGGGTAAAGCATGCTCCTGGTCACAGATCCTGGTGGTAAAGTACAGAGCTACATAGCATGACATCGGCAAAGCAGCTGTCTGCCTTATCATACCCTTAGGTGCCGCACTCCATCAGTAGCTCATATGGCATTAAAAACATTGCAGTTTGAAATTATTACAAAATAAGTAAGTACACTTTCTAGGCAATATACCTTGTTATTTTACATTATATTTTCTCTGCAATATTTCTGCTCATGTCAGAATATAATGTGAAATAATATGGTACATTCATTGTCTAATGTGTTTATTCAGTTGGTTTGTTGTAGTGCTACAGTGCATGGAAAATGCAGGCTAATAAGATTCAAATTCATGATCTTCTGGGTTATGGGACTGTTTGGCATCAAATTTACTAATGGAAAAGTCCCTATACAGGAGCTCGCAGATCTGATAGTCTGGAGCAAAGGTTCTGATTCATTTGTCTGGACACAATTCATGTAATTGCACAACATGTTACACGTTACTTAACACAATGTTCAACTCCATGCATACAGTACATAACACTTATAGAAATATATTGTTTGTGAATAACACCCCAAATGTGTTGCAGTTGCCTCATTATGTGAAGTTGTTGAAAGTTATACAACACTGGCAGGTTTACCAGCACAGTAGCTCCCATAATCATGTCTGTACTTTCAGAAGGCAGTCAGCAAAGGCAGGGAGGAAGTGACTTGCTACGCGTACAAAGGTTCTTCCCTGATAGCCTGGCACTCACAGCAGATAAAAGCTGAATTACTACCCAGGCTGGGAAACCCAACATAAATTCGTCACAAAAATCATTCAAGGCCTCAACAGGGCTGTGTATTCTGATTTGTGGGCATGGAAGTTTTGGTCAGGACACCCCTTCTGAATGCCTGTGGACACTGCTCAAATCATTCATAACCCTGCACCAGACTACACAGTGTCCTAACACAGACTGCATTATGGATCCACACCACTGTGAGTACATCCTGTACCAAAGAATATACAGAAAAGTGAAGCCTGGATGGAAATGTCACGTTGGAAAAACTGATAATATTATGTGTGATTCATCTTCACCATACAATTGTCCTTAACTGATGTGACCAGAATGCTGATAACTGCACATAACTAGTGCAGCTAAGCTGTCATCTTACTCTATCAACCAGGGTTCAAGTACCTGTGCATCACAATGGGCAGCAGGTGGTAAAACACTTCCTGTTTGTCAGTTTCATACAGTTTCAGTATGGGCTCCAATTAACAGTATCAGTAAGTTGCATGCTGTTTGCTGTAATCCCATGCCCAAGATTCTGTGCACTGCAGGGCATGCCCTGTCCATCTGCCCACAGCTGAGTCCCGTGTAAAAATGAAACGAGAAAATACAGAAGTGAAACTGTCATTCATGTGGTTAATAACGTATGTTACATTTTCAATGCAAGTTGAACTCAATTGGTAACACAAATTATTCACATTGTACACTGTTGGTCAAAATGTATTGGTCAACTGTGTATAATTTCTTCTGACTTCAATATAAGAGGTTTGGAAAAACCTTGAAGACAAGTGAATTTGGAAGTTACAACATAACTTCAAAATACACTATGTGAAGATTAATGTATAGAGTGTGCAACATACAAAGCTGATGCAAGTTACTCTTATGTAGTACATCTTTGTTCCACAAAAGAATGTTTTATGAACAATCAGATATCACTCTGTCATAGCGTGCACATCAGTAAGCAATGACACATACGGTACTTACCACTGAGAAGAAGTTCAAAGTTGTGTTTCTAACACCCTCTGGAATAGCAGATGTTGCTTCTAATGGCAATATTACAAAACAAAATATAAATTATAGACCTTAGTAAACCAAATGATCACTACTGTCCATCAGTTATCTTCATACACTTAACTCTTTCAATCAGGATAATCACACAGCATATTTCATCAATACCGAAAGGCTATTTAATGTTTAATGTTCAACATCTCTATTGGCATATATTTCAATTCTCACAAAAAATCAGTCACAGCCAACTCCATGGATAAAAAAGATATTGGCATTGTAGTTGTAGAGTTTCTTTTTCAGGTTTTTAAATCAGTGGATATAGTCTTGACTGGCATTTACAAATTTAATATTCAACATCCCTGTTGACATATGTTTCAATTCTCACAAAAAATCAAATTTTTTGTGAGAATCGAAAAGCTATTATTATTCCGAAGTGAAACTTTCACACATTTGCTAAAATGATAACATACCTTCATGTTGTGATAACAGTACACTAGAACCACCTGAACATTTCACAAATGTAAAAATCCCCTCACCAAAACATTACACTTCACGAATTATGATTTGAAATATGATACTTCCTTTTAACCAACAATTTTTGTCAAGGTTAACTCCATATACAGAAGAAATTATTGGGAACCATCAGTGTGGATTTTGACGTAACAGATCAACTACTGATCATGTATTCAGCATTCATCAAATACTTGAGAAAAAAATGGGAATTTCTTGACTAGCTGCAAAACTGATAACTTCTCAAGACGGCCTCTGCGCCATGCAGTTAATTAGTTAGTAACCGCCCCCTTGCCCACTAACGGTCCTTTCTCTTCCATCTATGTGGTACTAAACAGCCACTGAGCGCCAGCTACTAGTAACGCACGTGGTTGCCGCTTGGGGTGCGACAACTGCTTGTTTCCATGGGTCCATTGCACTTTCATCAGGGTACAGGAGACGCTTTTAGCATAGACGTTCAGTGAAACAGATGGTAATCTGTAATTGTTAACTTCCGGTTGACCATATTTTAAAACGGTTGAACGCCGGAGAAATGAAGAGAGTTTGAATGTTTTTCGTGAACATTTGTGAGTGTGACTGAATTTATAACTTCTGCATCTGTATTCGATTCTGTTTAGAGTAAGTGTATTTGTCCGTTATGCTATATTAATTGACAGTGTTCAAGAGAGCAGTTTGTGTTGGACAGTATAACAAAATTATCCTCAGCGTAAGGCCAACGGTGAATTTTGCCATGAAAGAAAAGTAGTTGCCCAATATATATGTTTTAGTTATTTCAATAATGCATTGTACGGGTTATTAATATTACTTTTAATTAAATCCTTTAATAATATGTAGAAGGATTGTTACTATACAGGAGAGATCAAGAACAGTAAATTGTCTTTTGATTATTGAAGGACTGCTTCTGAATCTGGGGTTTGTCTATGCTCCAAATTATTGACGGTATTTGCAGAACTTGATTAAAATGTTATGAAAATAAATTTAGCGATTATGTGTTGTGCATCCTGGTTACCTATAATCATAACTTTCAATGAGTGTGTTACTGTGGCTTTTATTTCTGTCTCCTTTTTTCCTACAAAAGACAGCGTTTTTGTGTTTAAATTATTTTTCTGTTACTAAGCGCTTTGTATGTCACTTATACAGAAAAAGTTTTGTAAATGTTGCCAACATATATTTCTGTTTCACAGAGTAACAACTAATCCCTTGGAAAGAGATACCACTGACTTAACAGAATTAAGCTTTCCTGTGATGCACTGTTTTCAAATAAATGTTTGTCCTATTTCTGTTATGTCATCTTTGTAGTGATTTGTACCTGAAGTCTGTGTTTTTATGTCATGATACAGTGAGTGGTCCCCTTCTGAGATTCCCGTCAATTTTTCTGTATCGTTTTAGGATGTAATCGGCACCATGTGTATATATACATAACCTTAAGAACGCGCCTTCTGCCATTCACAAAAGCACAGAAACACGTAGTGTCACAGAAGTCAATGGAAACGGCCAGTGACAACGTGTTAGCCGAACGGCTCAGAAGGGAAGACCCAGAGCAGTTTCACACTCTAGTCAGAATGCATTTGTCATTTGTATTGGACCTCAATACTGATGAGTAAGTAATGGATAATCGTGTTGTGCCATGTTTGTTGTACTGAGCTCCACCTGAGTCAGGGAAAGAATGTACATGGCTGGTGGAAGTGCATATGAGCTTCCATCTGCCCCCCACCTCCCCATCCTGTCTGTGTTTCACACATGGTCTCTGTTAGTGTCCGTATATGCTGAGAATGCAAAGCCAGTGTCCGTATAGATGGAATGATGTGAGAATTCAAGTGGCAGTTCATATGAGTGGTATGAGGCATGCAGATGGGAAGTAATTGCTCGGCATATCTCTGTGAGTTGAGTTAATCTGTGTTCTTTCGTTTTCTGGCCTGACTTTAGTCTTATGATTGTTTCTGGTTCTATTAGAATAGAATAGAATAGAATTTATTTACATTCTGTAGGTCCTTCTTTGTGCTAAGCCAAATATGTATAACATGTCATAACACAAGAGCAAATCTTATTTTCCAGTGTAATTGTAAATTCATTATAAAAAATACTTTGATATTTTTGAAATCAATGTATTTGGACAATTTGCTGTTTCAGTTGTGATTGTGCCTCAGAAAAGACTAAATATCGCCTGCAAAAATGGGGTTTTGTTCCATTTTCCAAGAAGGGGAAGTGTGTTGCAAAAGGAGTAATGGAAGGAGCGCCACTGACACAAGAGGGCATTTGTCAAGTCTACCAACTTATTGAGTTTCTCAGCAAGGAACAAAGTAATGCCCGTTGTATTATGTCTGCTGTTTGTGAGCATGTGTTTGTTTTTATGTGCCAGCAGAAGAGCACTGAGTAGAGAATGTGGGCACCCCCTGCTTTCTGTTAGCACTGACCTGTATAAACTTTGCCCTGTGTATACCTCTTGGCAAACAACACACACAAAGTTTCAGGTGCATAAATATTACATTACACTCAGGACATAAACTCTCATTATTGAGGATATTTCTTAAAGAATTAATTTGTGTCCGAACTGAAAGATGTGGCACACAAGTTAGGGTTCATTTCTTTGCTTACAATGATTTTTGTCCCTTCATTGGCTCATTTACTGCATCCACAAATAGTGTGAAGTTTTTAGCACAATTACACTTTGCTTGCAGTGTCAATAGTAGGATTAACAGTACACAAATACATGTACTGCACAAATAAATAAAATTGTATACATATATATATCCGTGTGTGTGTGTGCGTGCGTGCGCTGTTTGGGTAGTGGGTAGAATTCTGACATATAAAAGTCAAGTTACATTTTGGTTTGCAAATGTGACCCTTACATAAGTCAGGGGGTGTCTGTGCACATGTATGTACAGTACATACTTCAGTTTTTCTCAGTCACGATACATGTACCTCTACATACTCTGTACTTAGTTCGAGATATCAGTCATGTGCTTCTGTTTTGACTGTTGGATGGAACAAACCTCATGATTATATTTTTCTATATTTTCCATTTATCTTCCTGATTATAATACCATGTGTGAGTCACATACTTGGTGTGCAAGTCACTCTTTGGTTGTCATGGTTACCGATGCTGCTGTGTTGTGTGTCAGTTACGTGCCGAGGCAGAAGAAACATTTGTGTATCAAGGATTGTTGCCATGGTTACTGGGTGTGTCCTGTATAAGGTACATGCTAAGGCATGAAAAATGTTTGAGCATTGAGCATGCAATACAACATGGCAGCACTCCAGTAACAATGTTTATTGCTTGGTTTGCTTTAAGAGTTAAGAAATGGTCAATTGAAGAGGCTATGGAGTATTGCATGAGTATTATGGTGGCCCATCATGTGATGAATTACCATGTTTGTTCGCTGAGGTACACACTGAGGGACGAGAAAAAGTTTATCATTGAGCATGCTTGACTTGGTTTCCATGATTACCAAGCATGACTAAGGATGAAGGCCAGTGTGAATATTCCAGAAGTGCCTCATATTACGGACACATGGGAAGTAAAAAAATAACACAGAGTGGGTCACCATTGTGGGGCTTATCTGTGGCAGGAACATTACCACCAGTTGTTAACAAACTGCAGTAATATTTTTTGCTCATGATTATGGTCTTTTAACTTTTAGCCGGCCATGATGGGTTTAAATTTTAGTTTATGCGGTATGTCTTAAAAATTATGCGAATTTCTTTGTTGTCTAGGTATATAAATCAAATTTATAGGGGCGTTTTCGTACATGCATTTGTATTTCTCAATGCAGGTATTTAAAATGCTGATCAGGTAGTACTAAAGGGTGTGCAGCCTTATTTTAACTCTGCCGTTTTTGCTCTGCTGGTACTGAAGGGTGTGCACCCAGATTTTAAATTGTTAGCAGTTTATGACCTGGGAACAGGAAATATTAACCCTTTAAAGACGAAGCATATCTGTTTTATATAAGGACTCAGTGCGTACCGCGCAGTAAACACTCTCCACTTCGGTTATAAAAACCAATCTCTTCATGTTTTATAAGGCAAAAGTTGCTGTTTGTTCTGAGATCCGTACAAAACACATAAACGCAATGTGGGCACCACGTAGAATTTTTTAATGTTAAACCTGGTGGTACGTAAAGTTACTGCTAGGCTTTAAAAGGTTAAGTCTTGTGCTGCAGGCTTAGTGGCAATATTTTAACTCTGGGGTAACGGTGTAGGGCTGTTGTTTACTCCGACATCTAGTGGTTGCCACTTCCTGTTGGCTTGTTTGCTGTATTAATGTAGCCCACTCAACTTGCTGCCATCACTTGCTTAGGAGTTGCAGCAGGAAGTGACTGTGGTATTGGAATAGGTATTTCGGGGTACTTCAGGTTTCTCTTGTCAGTATCTTCCACCAGTGCTTCATACCCATTCATTAGCTTATAACTTAAACATTTTTATCAGCTAATTTATCGGAGATTGTTTCTGTACATCTTTGTCATTTTTCAACCCAATCGTATGTTTACCATACACGGTACAGTACATGCTTCTAACCCATGCTGATAATTTGCTGTGCCTACAGCTGCACACAGTAGGGTCTTGATTTCCTTTGCATTTTTAACACTTTGGCACTGGAGGTCAACTGAAGTTGACGTGCAGAGTGCTGCTGAGAAGGCAGAATGGTCACTAAAGTTGTAGGTCAAGAACATGCAAAGTAATGGGCAGCCACTAAAATTGGGGGGCTTTTTCAGCAAACACCATGTACATAATTCCAGCTGCAAAGGGTTAGTGCATTGAAGTACCAAAGGTTTATGTATATACTTAGACATAAATGTTGTGCACATTAACACAAAATTGTTACTCGTGTTACTGTACACACACACACGCGCGCGCGCACGCGCGCAGATGTGTATGTATTATACATATGATGTTAAAACATTTCGGAAGAAGCGATGATTATGACAGTACTTTTTTAGGAATGTAACATGCATTGCATTTTTAACCTTAATCCCAACTGTGTATTGTGAGGCAACACAGCTGTGTTTCATTCTTGTCATACTAACATCGCTTTGTACTAATTACCTGTATTGTCACGGCCCAGTGGTACTGCATTTTGGCCACTTGTGTCATTCTTTACGCATACAACAGTGTACAAAGGCGAGGATTTAGGGCAATTTAACAGGGCCTCTTCATTTGCGTAACCCAGAATTTTTCATTTTGTTGTCCCACAGAGTGCAATTTCATTTCTGCATCATAACTTTCTATAACACAGTTAGGAGTGTCATGACTTGTACTTCTAACCAAATATTATTTGGGTGATCAAATCAAGAAGGATGAGGTGGGCTGGGCACGTGGCATGTAGGGTGGAGAAGAGAATTGCCTACAGGGCTTAAGAGAGGCACAGGAAGCAGGCTGTTGTGAACCTGGTAATGAACCTTTAGATTCCATAAAATGAGAGTAATTTTATGAGTAGCCGAGGAGCTATTAGCTTCTCAAGGACACTGCTCTAGGTTTAATTAATTAATTAATTTATTTATTGACTTGACGGTGCTGTGGGAGACGTGTGTTCAGTAATAGTTTCCAATGCTCATTCCAATCAAACGAATGCTTTTGGGTATTTAGTAAAGGTCACAGACATGCATACATTATGTTCACTAGCCTCATTATCTGGGGTCTACAGATGGGGCTCAACCTTACACATTAAAAAGATGCAGAAGATTCTACTGTCTGGCAAAATACATTGTTTTCCCAGCATGTTAAAACTTTGATTATCATATTTAAATTGATGGTTTTATTTTTATACTTTAATTAGAAACATTTGCTGCTTACTCTTCATACAGCTTTTAAAATTGGTAGAAACTGTAAAGTTGTTAACATTTTGTGTGTCACATTCCTTCTTTCTCATAACTGCAGATATCTGTCAAGAAGGAATATTCCGACGCAGTGGTAAAATGACTCGTCAGCAAGAGCTGAAATCGTTTCTAAACCAAGGAGTGCAACTGAACCTAGATGATGGTCATTTCTCAGTGCATGATTGTGCTTCTGTGCTAAAGAACTTCCTGGCAGAACTTCCTGAGTCATTACTCACTGATGCTCACTATCCAGTGTACTGTCAAATAGCAGGTAAGTGATGGTGATAGCAATAACTGATTGTAAGCTTTGTTGGTGATCCATTGTTACTGTTGATCAAGACATTGGGCTGTGTTGCTGATTCCATGTTAGACCTTGAAGATGGAGGCAGTAATTTTCATATATTGTGTGAATGTTAACAAGGGACGTAGTGTGTTTCAAATAATAGTCATTTACAGGCATAAACTGTACCTTTGTTATAAACACTCCAACTTGTTTTGGTAAACACAAGATGATCAAGACTTGTGGCAGTGGTGTGAATAAAGTTTACATCAATTTGTATTCTGTATTGACCTTTATCTGGGTGTAAATGCCCACAGTATTTTGTCACAGCCAGAGTTTTTTTTATGCTACATATATCCATTTAAATTATAGTGCACAGTGATTCGTAAAATACATTATATAAATGATGGTTTTAAACTTGCAAGGTTCAAGGATGTGCAGGATTTTTTAGAAAGAACCTGTATTTTTGCACAAACATATGAGTATCCATTATGTGTCAGTCTTTTTGAGATTGAATTTTTGGCATTTTTTACTTTTTATCTTAATTCAGTATAAAATAGTTGCATATACAAGTGTTTGCAAGGTACCAGAAACTTTTGACTGTAACTGTACTTTCAAGCAAATGCTGCCGATATTATGACCAGCCAACAAATTTAGAAACATGCTTTCATTATTTTTTGGAAGCTAGCTAGATGAAGCAGTGAAAGAAACCTTTCCACTTGAAGCTATGAAGCAAGTAGTTGTCTGTTTCTTGCATGTGTCCACACACATTGAAAACCTGAGAGCAGGATACGTCTTTGTATACTTTCGAGCTTGTATTTGACCCAGAATCTGGGGAGGAACTTGAATGAACTGGATATACAGTTGCACCCCATCATGATGTACAAACAGGACTGACTAATGGGCTAGAGACACAGGAGTGTACAGTAATATAACATACACAAGTGTCTGAAAATTAACAAGAGGGTAATGTGTCATGGCAGGAAAAAATGAGAGGTGAAACAAACGTCTATATACACCAGTTCACTAGCAGAATCAGAAAACATCTCTCTAAACAGGGCTGTGGGCTTGGTACAGTAAAGCTCCGACTTCGACTCCTCAATTTTTAAATCTCCGGCTCTGACTCCTTCATAAAAGCTCAATATGTATTATATGATAACGGTAAACATACTAAAGTGACAAATGGTATCATAAGACATTTCATCACACCATGTGAATCATCAGGCTACTTTTTAGACTTACAACCTACATTTAAGTATAAGTGCAATGGTTATTGTAGCTAGTATCTATTTAAGATTTTATATCGACATCGGAGTCGGTACAGTTTTACCAACTCTCACTCCGACTCCACCCAAAATTCCTTACGACCCTGACTCCACAGCCCTGTCTCTAAATCGGTTTGTAATTGGAAAAGATTTATTCTTGTGCAGCTCTTGCAGCAGGGTACAGTTTAAACTTGCAGGGCAGCCTGTGGCTCACAAGGACAGTGAGCCATACAATTTAAAGACCAGCTCATGGTCTCTCAGGACAATAAATGTTAAATGTGTTTTATATTATAACATTCTAAAAAGACTATTTTTTACTTGAGTACATATTCTGTCCTAACTTTGCTAAGATTTCTTTTGCAGATCTACAGTTGTAAAATTTTTATTGTTAAGTGTGCCATGTGTTAATAGAATCAAATTTGGTTAAAAATATGTAGTTAAAATATACAAAAATATTGATGAGTTACTATACACATCCATATTTCATACATATAACCATCTCTTTACTATAGCACAATTTGATAGCAATGCTTTCAGTGTGCTGTAGTGTGTCTTAATTTTTTATGATGGTAATTTAACGTAAGTCCAATTTAGGGGGCTTCAAAAAATAAGGTAACAAATACTCTGACGCTAAGAACTTTATTCTGGCTTCAACATATACGTGGCACATGAGTAGTAGATACTTACATTATGAAACGCCCATGTAATAACCACTGACATTTAAAGATTTTTCCCACCATGGCACCGGGCCTGGTACCTTGGCATAGAAGAAATTGGTTTCAAGTATTTTTACCCAGGAGATGAGAGTTTCCTTCACGTTGATGTCTGCTGTAAAATGGCTGCCAACCAGTTGCTTCTTAATGGTTGCAAAGAGGTGGAAGATCAGCATGTGTAAAAGGGGGCTATAAGATGGGTGGTCCATAACCTCCCAGCTGTAGCACTGTAACCAGTTACAGGTCTGGTTTGCAGTCTGAGGCCCAGTGATTTCCATCTCATTGGACCCCTTAACCAGCACCTGGCTGGCAAATGATTTTCAACAGATGCTGACATTAACCCTTTAAAGATGAAGCATATCTGCTTTATATAAGGACTCAGTGCGTACCGCGCTGTAAACACTCTACACTTCGGTTATAAAAACCTGTCTCTTAATGTTTTATAAGGCAAAAGTTGCTGTTTGTTCTGAGATCCGTACAAAACACATAAACGCAATGTGGGCACCACGTAGAATTTTTCAATGTTAAACCTGGTGGTACGTAAAGTTACAGCTAGGCTTTAAAAGGTTAAAGACGAAGCGTATCTGTTTTATATAAGGACTCAGTGCGTACCGCGCTGTAAACACTCTCCACTTCGGTTATAAAAACCAGTCTCTTAATTTTGTGTAAGGCAGAAGTTGCTGTTTGTTCTGAGGTCCGTACAAAACACATAAACGCAATGTGGGCACCACGTAGAATTTTTTAATGTTGAACCTGGTGGTATGTAAAGTTACTGCTAGGTTTTAAAAGGTTAAGCAAGCTGTCACCTCCTGGCTACAGAGGCCTGGCACTGATTTCTTCTATGCCAGGATACAGGCCTTGGTGACACGTTGGCACAAATGGTTAAATATTATTTCTGACTATGTGGAGCTCTGATGCGTACCATGTCCTACCTTTGTGCCATGTATACATCGGAGTCAGAATAAGTTCTAAGGATCAGAGGGTTTGTTCCCTAATTTTTTTAAATGTCTGTGTATCTTACGGTATTTTGTGGTTACAGAAATGTGTGGGGGCACTTCAGGCTCGTCAGATCAACCAGGCAGTCAAAACAGAGAGGTGCGGCTACTGAGGGCATTGCAGCTGTTGCTTCTGCTGCTTCCAACAGAAAATCGTGTCTTATTGAAAGACGTCCTACAGTTACTGCATCTAACAGCCAGCCATGAAGGAGAGAATAAGATGTCTGCTGATAGCTTGGCCACGCTCTTCACACCACATTTACTTTGCCCACGCAAGGTATAGTTGCATCAGTATTTGACATGCCATACTAACCTGCACTAATTCAAGAATTCTGTCCTGCATGTAGACGTTTTTAACAATCATTCTACAGGATTCATGAGTAATGGTTCATACACTATTACCAAACATATATCTAGTGAAACAGAGCCGCTGTTTAAAAAATCAAAACATATAAATTGCACGTCAGTGTGGTGGTAACAGGAACAAAATTCTAACAGTTATTGCATTTGAAAGATAGGAACATTTGTCATGACGACACTTGCTAGACACTTTCTTTTGGCTTGCTTGGGTTATAGAACTTTGATTTGCAGCGAAAGGTAAACCTTTCCTGCAGCTTCTCTAAATATGGTGAGTAAAGGTGTAATATTAACAGCAGTACATTGAACAGGAATGTGTGGATCCTGATTCCCAGCAAGTTGCAATAGAAGGCAATTCTGCGCTGCATGCCATCATGTAGAACGCAGTGAAGCATGATGCAAGTTCTTAGATAAAGTTGTGTCCCTTTATTTTGATGTTGATATGATACTGTACAGGTCACAGAGCTGAACATGCCATCTCTTTGTATTACATGCTTCATGCTGAACTGTTTGTTTGGCCATAGCATATACCTCACAGAAAAAAGGAGTGTAACTCACTTGTGAACTCACACCAGGAATGTGATTACCACTGACACCAAGGTACACTAGCCACGTGCCCATCATACGACATGCTGCTTAACCTTTTAAAGCCTAGCGGTAACTTTACGTATCACCAGGTTTAACATTAAAAAATTCTATGTGGTGCCCACACTGCGTTTATGTGTTTTGTACGGATCTCAGAACAAACAGCAACTTTTGCCTTATAAAACGTTAAGAGATTGGTTTTTATAACCGAAGTGGAGAGTGTTTACAGCGCGGTACGCACTGAGTCCTTATATAAAACAGATATGCTTCCGTTTTAACCTTTTAAAGCCTAGTGGTAACTTTACATGTCACCAGATTTGACATTAAAAATTCTATATGGTGCCCACATTGCGTTTATGTGTTTTGTACGGATCTCAGAACAAACAGCAACTTTTGCCTTATAAAACATTAAGAGATTGGTTTTTATAACCGAAGTGGAGAGTGTTTACAGCGCAGTACACACTGAGTCCTTATATAAAACAGATATGCTTCGGTTTTAACCTTTTAAAGCCTAGCGGTAACTTTACATATCACCAGGTTTAACATTAAACAATTCTACGTGGTGCCCACATTACGTTTATGTGTTTTGTGTGGATCTCAGGAAAAACAGCAACTTTTGCCTTATAAAACATTAAGAGATAGATTTTTATACCGAAGTGGAGAGTGTTTACAGCGCGGTACGCACTGAGTCCTTATATGAAAGAAATAAGCTTCGTCTTTAAAGGGTTAATATTCACATGGTACCCTGTGGCCAGTTCTGTGTTGGTTGTGTTTTATTCTTAATGGAAATGAAGCATTGATTTCACCCGTCAGAGTGCTGTCATCTGGTTGTGCTGTGTTGTATCATATGCCCAATGCTCAGCTGTTTATTGTGCCTCAGCATGCATCTCACACAGAACACAGTCAATTGTAACAATGTGAACTGATGTGTGACATCACTGGTTGCCATGACAACAGTGGTGTGACTCATTCAGTCACATGGGTAAGTAACTGATAGCCACAATTTGGAATTGCCAATTGATTATATACTTTAAATACGCTTCAAATAATGCATTATATCACAGAGGTGAAACTAATTGAGAAACTGAGTTCTGCAGTTTACGTAACATTAAATTGAGAAGTGTGTCTAGTGTAGATCTGTACTTGTTACTGTTATTAAATAAGGAACAGTCCAACTCATCTGTCTCATTGTCTGGATGTATACTGATGATTGTTTCAGCTGAGTCCTGAAGCTATTCATGTCAATTCACGGACAATGTCAGGAGTGATAGCTTTCATGATTCAGCAAGGAACAACATTGTTCAACATTCCCCCAAAGCTTGCGACTGACATTCGTGCGTATTTGGCTGAGCGGGAAAGGAGAAAATTGTCACCAAAGAAGGAGGTATATAATCTTATCACACTTGTGGTGTTATGTATATCCTTTATCACTGTATTGTTTTTTAATTGCTCCAGTCTATGTCATCCACTGACTAGAGTTTTAGTCACTTGTTTGTGTTTATATAAGTGCGCGATACGCTTGTGAAGGTTTCATTCCGTGTGCATTGCTTTTCAAAGTGTACAGTACATGAAAAATTGCATATATGTCAGTAGGTTTAGGTTTGTACCAATATAATTTATCTTCAGTCGTGTACGGACTTTTGTGTGATAATATCATGAAACGTTTGTACTATTGATTTATATGTCTACATTGCAGGATGAAAAACTACAATTTGGATACTGTGTGGTTCAAACTGGAGCATAAAAGTAACCCCCTACCTACAGCCTAACCAGTTCGTGGTTGAGCATGCCATAGAGAGCCATAATCAAGTCCAACCCTTATTTCCCTTAAGAACAGTGTTATAAATTAGCGTTTTATACCTGGAAACACAGTTCGTAACGCAAAAACACTGACTGATCTCGAAAATAAATGAAAAGAAATTAAGACAAATATTTTATATGCTTTTACAAATATTTATTGAGTAAAAGCAAATGGTTGGTACAAGAGCAAAGCATATGAAATACACTTCAGAATTCTTAACAACATGTATCACAAAATATTTCATTCATGAATTGCCTTCATCTTCAGCACTTCTGAAGAGGTAGTTTTATTGAATAAATTTCAATAGGGAGGGCTCTGGGTCATCTAAATCCTCAAAATTTGATCTTATTACAAGAGCAGGGTGAGGCCCAGATTTGGGGGCTTGGTTGAGACTCTTGCTTTTTGGGTGCTTGTCTGCATGTGCTGGTTGCGGATATGAGTTTGAGTTGTTACTCTGGTGTCTGTCACTATTTTAAGGGTCACAAAGTAGGGGTTCACAATTTAAACCATCTTAAGTTGGGGGTCTTCTGTAATTTTGGCTGTTTTTTGCCAGTCCAGAGATCTTGGAGCAGTTGGTAATTTCATAGACTTAATTAGTGTTGCATTTCAGCTGAATGAGACTGTGTGTGATGGCACTGCAGCTAATACAATATTCAGTTTTGTGGATCGAGAGCGCACAGCCCTGGCGCATGTTACAAACCCTACGGAGGCAGCTTTAGCACAGCTTTATGCACATATCCAGTCTATGCCTGAGTCATCTAAGAAAAAGAAACTCATCAAACAGTTTAACAAGGAGAACGGTCAAGGCACTCCACTGCAGGTCAATATGAGGAAGAAGAACCATCTGAGGAGTAAAAGCCTTGGAGATTCCATTAAAGTAAGTCATTTAAGGATTCAGATCTTCTGAAATGTGATGCTGTGTTGTTGAGTTAGTGATTTTTGACATTTGACAGCAACATAATGCCTTCATCTTCAAGCATAATGAGTCCGTAGACAGATTATGCTTGAAGATGAAGGCACGTTGATGATACAGAACATCAAAAGCAACACAGCATCACATGTCAGAAGACTTGACCGTATCAGCACCGCTGTGAGGACTTCAGGTCTTGTATATGATGTGCTTATACATGTCTGTTGATTGAATAAGCATATACCATACCATATTTACCTGAGTATAAGACGAGCCTGCATATAAAATGACGGTGTGTATAAGATGGCGTTTTGTATATATAATGACACTCTTTTTCAGGAAATACTTACACAGAAGGTGCTGAACTTCATGTGTGGTTGTAAGGTGATCTCCCCCATTTTTCACATGATAAATCTGGGAAAAAGTTTCTTGTCTTATATGTGTGTAAATACAGTCATATGACTGTACCAGCAAAAATGTGTGTAACTTAGATTTTCACATAATTCCAATAGGGATATAATTTTCTCTATGTAAACAAAAAATTTTCACGAAATTAAAAATTTATCCAAAAATTATCTGCAATTTGGGCGCACAGTCTCAAAAAGTTCACCAGCACTATCCTAAGCCACGGAAATTTCGAGAATATTAGTTTCAAGTGGCACCAAATTATTAACTTGTTTGGGGTGCCCACATTTCTTGGGCCAGCCTTCTGTGGGAACATTTTATCGGTGCATATTGCAGAAACTAAAGCGAAGATCGCCATTTGATGTGTTATTCTTGTTTATGTTTTGTTGCAGAAGCATATATTCCACAAAGGAGCAAAGCAGAAAAGTGGCAATACTCAAAGTCAACTTAATGGGTCACATTCTGTAAGCCATGAAGTGCTGAACGTATGTACTGAGTTACTGTATTATCTTCACATCCAGCTGATTTACTGTGTATTATGACAACATACAACCAAGGATCTAGTACATAACTCTTTATTTGCCACTAGTTTCAGCAAAAGGGGCTTATCATCTTCAGGCAAAAATACCTTTCTCCCCCCCAACTTCATAGAATGAGGAACCGTATCTTGGTAAGACAAGTAACTGCGTAGGTCAGGCACACACTTCTGTTATAAATTTGTACTTTTCCATATGGATTATGAATGGCAGAACTAGTGGAGCTCTTTTACTGTTCACTGTTATTTACTTTGGATTACAGTACTCAGTGTTCACTGATGTTTTTTTCTTCTTTGTAAGTTTGACTTTATTGTACTTTATACTGATGTACGTTGGAGTCTAAACCTTATAGGTATGTTCCTAGGCGCATTGGCAGGCATCTATTCTGTCTCTCTTCTTACTTGTGATGGTTCTGTTCTGGAGATGAACCTTTTTTTTTGTGATTTGAAATGTGTATTTTATGTCTCTTTGTTCTGGTATACAGTGAAACTCACTTAAGAAAACCCCAGTTATGAAAATTTCCTGCCTAATAATTCAGGATAAAAAAACACCAAAATTCTCCCATTTCATTAAAATTACCCTTTTAAGAAATTTCCTGCTTAAGAAGTAGAATTTTCTTGGAATTTTCAAAATTTTCTTAACAGGGTTTCACTGTATTTACATATTTGTTGTTACATGCTGCCTTTTTAAATTACAGAAACCAGGAACCTGTTTGAGATTATTTCAAAGGAGCATGGATGAGGACTCACATTCATACAGTGACCCAGATGAAGTGCCAGGGCTACGTGATTCACATTTAAGTAACACCAACTGTGTTCTTCTTCAGCTCCAGTACACTACATCTGACAGTCATTCAGATTCCAGAAACAAAGAGGTAGCTAATAACAGAACTGAAATTACTGCCAGGAAAGAAATTCTACAAAACTTGGCAAGCCAGATTGCTGCAAAACATCGTGAGGAGGAGACAAACGAACTGTTGTCTGGTTTGACTCCGGAATCAAGGAAGAGGGCATCGGCCACTAGTTCGGAGTTGCTGTGTGAGAATGGCGTCTCACCTCCCAAAGCTTCCTGCTGTTCTGCAGACCCTGATTTGCCTTCCTTGTCCCATACTCCAACCACACCTTGCCATTCAGTGTCGAGGACTGAGGGTGCAAACACACAATCTGTGAGTAAACCTGCTGACAGTGCTGCCGCTTTGCCATCCTTGTGTTGTGATCGTTCTGTTGATTGTCGAACCGCTTTGCCTGGCTTCTTCTCCCCACCACCTCCTCTGGGACACACTAACAACAGACTAACTCCTCGGAATGCTCTGACCTGTTTTCTGAGTACAAGCACTCCGGCCTCTCAGTCCCGGCTGAGAGTGTCTAAAGGCCCGATTGAAGCTAACCATAGTAGCTGCCTGCTTACCCCGATAGCTGATGAAAATAGTTCTATGTCACCCATTACCAGATCAACACAGAAAATGTCCAAAGCTATGCAGGTAAGCTGTCTGTTATATGTCATGTTTATATTTACATAAGCATAAATATGTCTTGTAATCTTTTGGTCTGATGGAATGTTAATGAAAAGTACAAAACCAAAGGTTGGCGTCTTCTGGGATACAATGGTGTGTTGGGTTTATGTTTTCCGATGCTTCAAATGAGTGTAGCGCCTCAGTTTTCAGGATTAAGTAGTCTTCCTGGACTGCATGATTGTGAAGGTGAAGGAATTATAGTCGTTTGAAACGTTGGGAAATAGTCACATACTGACACAGTGTCACATCCCAGAAGAGTTGAATTTTCAACAGCACTACTTTGAGAACCTCAAAGCTTGCATGAGTAGAAAACCGTCTGTGAGAGTAAGTTCAACTTGT
Organism: Coptotermes formosanus; assembly: GCA_013340265.1. Taxonomy (NCBI): domain Eukaryota; kingdom Metazoa; phylum Arthropoda; class Insecta; order Blattodea; family Rhinotermitidae; genus Coptotermes; species Coptotermes formosanus. Next base: position 34,116 of record BLKM01011268.1, on the reverse strand, counting down.
TAGTCTATGAATTATACCTACAGTGATGTCTAATAAATGTTCAAATAAAATGTAAGGTAGCGACCAGAAACCATCTGATTTGTAACAGTTCGTCTGAAATAGATATGTGAGTGGTGGTGTAAATCATGGGACTGTTTTCAAAACTATACCAGTATATGTCCAATTTTGAGAGGAACTGGGTTTTGATTAGACAAGACTGAGATGCAAACAGACGTACAAAGAACAGCAGAACTTCTGTGTCATACAGTGTGAGTAATACTGACCTTTGTTGGCAGCAGTTGTACTGATTAGCCTACTAGGGGCCTGTATTATGCATGTCCTGCCATGGCTAACTCAGTTCTTTAGAAAAGGAGGACATATCTTTTAAGGGGGGAGGGGCAAGCTTGTCAATTGTGGGAATCAGAGTTGAACTTTTTAGTTCTGATAGCACCGTACAACAAACATTATGCTGACCAGAGTCTTATAGTGAGAGATAGAATGGTTTTATTACTACAGTGAGACAGTCTTGCTTTCTGAAGCTGACAGTGTATTTCCGACTGCCCACGAACTGACATCAGGTTGTCAGCCGTGAGCTATAACAGATTTACAATTAATGTACAACAAAATTCCCTTAATCTGACATCTGATAATCCAGAAATCCTGATAATCTGGCACTTGAGGGGAGCAGTCCCAAGACCAGAAGCTTTGCTGCTTTATCAGAAAAAGCTTCTCAGTGAAACAGGCAATCTCAGTGACACTTTGGAAAAGTCATCCAAGATTGTCTGTACGTCAACTGTTGTGGTTTCTCCTGACTCGTTGTCTCATACTGCATCCGCATCTTCAGCTATGAAGATTCCAGAAAACACAGAAGAGGGCCCTTGTGTCCCTGAACCAGCAGATGAAAGAGATAACCAAATGGAATACTGCTCTGATTAGTTGCACAGCCCAAGTATAGGAGCAGTAACAAAAAAAATTACCTGTAACAACTTAGGGCAATAGGTACCGTCTGATAAACTGGAATATTCGATAATTTGTCTCCCATCCAGTCCTGGGTGAGTCAGATTAACAGAATTTTGCTGTATAAAGAAATGCACATGAAGAAGGATTTAAATACCGCCAAACACAATAAAGTATATTGTATACTTTATTGTGGGAACATGTTTTGACATAATTCAATCATCTTCAGGCCATTAGCATAAAACTCATAAAAGTATTTTTACAATTAATTGTAAAATTGACATCTCAGTTAGTAATACCACCTTAGTAAAACTGTGTACACTACTTCATGAGTTTTGTGTTGGTGGCCTAAAGTAACCGAATTGGGTCGAAACATGTTGCCACAATAAAGTATATGACATGCACTCGTGTTTGATGGTATGTAAATTCTTCTTTGTTGCCAGTCAACACAATGGGATGATAAACATAAAATCCACACAGTGCAACTCCACTGATGTGCCCTACACTGAGGAATGGTGACCCTCATATTAACAATTAATACAATTTAAACATTTTGATGCTCCTTACATTTTATTAATCTGTTTTACTCCCTGGCATCAGTTTGCTTTTTCATTTTTCTACAATTTAGTGTTGATATGAATATTTAATATTCTTTTAGTGCTATTTGTCCCTCTCCCTCCCCATGATGCTGTCAGTTGATGGTCGATAAATGTGGCGTGGAATGCTGGTGAAGTGATACTCCTGGGGGAGAGATGAAGTACCAAGAAACAAACCTTTCCCAGTTTCACTTTGTTCGTAATAAGTCCCACATGGACTGGTCTGGGATCCAGTGAGCCATGGCATGTTCCTGTTCTTTACTTTGTGCTTTTTGTGTGTGTGTGTGTGTTTGTTTTTCTTTGAATCAGATGTAGTCTGTGAAGTAAAAAGGAGGTCATGCAACCTTATCAAATGAATAAGAGGGCTCTGTGAGATTTCAGATTAAGGCAGATGTGCTCTCAAATGTATGAAGATCTGATATTACTGTCTCATAAATCCTCCGAAATGCTGGAACAGTTTTGGGAACAGCTGTAACAAATCAAAATACCATTCAGGATTAAATTAAGAGCAGGTTGAAGTCAGGAGGGGGTGCTTGCTATCATTCGGTACAGAATCTTTTGTCTTCCAGGTTGCTTTCCACAAATGTAAAGATTAGGGTGTACAGAACTATAGTTTTACCTGTTGTTTTGTATGGATGTGAAACCTGGTCTCTCACAATGAGGGAGGGACATACCCTGAGGGTGTTCTAGCATGGGGTGCTGAGGAGGATATTTGGGCCTAAGGGGGCCAAGGTAACAGGGGAGTGGAGAAGACTACATAACGAGGAACTTAATGACCTGTACTCATCACCAAATATTATTTGGGTAATCAAATCGAGAAGAATGGGGTGGGTGGGTCATGTGGCATGTATGGGAGACAGGACGGGTGCATACGGGTTTTGGTGGGGAGACCTGATGGAAAGAGGTCACTTGGAAGACAGGCATAGATGGGAGGATAATATTAAAATGTATTTTCAAGAAATGTGATGGAGAGGCATGGACTGGGTTAATCTGGCTCAGGACAGGGACAGGTGGTGGTCTCTTGTGAATGTGGTAGTAAAACTTCCAAGTTCCATAAACTGTGGGGAATTTCTGGACTAGCTGAGGAACTGTTAGCTTCTCAGGAAAGACTGCTCCATGGAGTTAGTAAGTTAGTCAGTCAGTCAGTTCTAATGTTACAGCCTAACAGCTCTTGTACACTATGTAAATTTATTGTTTTAAACCTTGTGTATACATTATAGAAGCATTAATCACACAACCATTAAAATCTTAACTTTATCTTAATGTACATTACAAAACACAATGAACCAGTGCATGATTTAGAGACACTGACGGTGACATAAATAAAATGTTGCAGTATGTCTGTAGACTAAGGCAATCAACAAAAAACATGTGTCTTTTGGTTTGTGACATTGTTAGAGATCTGTATGCCACACAGTATGCTAGAAGTGAAGTTCATATTACAGGAGTTGCTGACATCTGACAGTGGGTTGTCCCCCAGCTTGGGGTTGGACAGCAGCCTTAACAAATCTTCACCATAAAAAAAATTGACATGTTATGGATTGTTACTGAGGACCTGGTGGGGAAACCTGAAGGAAAGGGATCACTTGGAAGTTTTAGTCATAGATGGGAGTATATTAAAGTCGATGTTAAATTAATAGGGTGGGGGGATATGGATTGGATTCATGTGGCTCAGGACAGGGCAAGTGGCAGGCTCTTTTTGCACACAGTAATGAACTGTTGGGTTGGGTTCTGTAAAATGTGGATAATTTGTTGACTTGCTGAGGAACTGTTAGCTTCACAAGAAGGACTCTGCTCCATGGAGCTGGTTGGTTGGTTGGTTGGTTGGTTAGTCAGTTACTGTGTTCATCTTGGCCACGTAACAGTAGCAGGAATTCTCTCTATAGCTTTTGTGTTCATATTACCAAGCGTTCTTAGTGCATTTTCATAGTTATAAAAAGTTCCTTACATTCCTGTGGAAACTTACTTATTGTATGTCATTTTGCTTACAGGAAACAATGATGACACCACGAAGTAGGAAGCCCGTGATTCTGGTGTCAGGGTCCAACATCTGTCACCTGGCAAACATCAGTACACTGGGAAAATGCCAGAAACAATTTTATCATGAAGGGAACAGTGGTAGTTGCAGATCTTTTGCAGAAGATGAGAGTGTAAATAATAGAGAAGCCTGTGCAATGCACAGCTGCACTGCTAGTTACAATATGGAAAATATTGCTGTGGAAACATCAGGCAATAATTCCAAAAATTATCAGGCACAGTTACAAGATGGAGAAAATGTGGACTTCAGGTCCGCATATAGCCATGATACGGCTAGCGATAGTGGCTCATTGACAAGTACTTTCAGGTCATATCTCCTGAACCGCAGCGTACTTACTGCAAGCCCAGTGGATCTAAGTTTTTCAAGTCGAACAGGAGACTTTGATACCTCAGAAGGCAGCAATGGGGAAAAGATTCTAAAAAGAGAAACACTAAGTGATTCTTTGTTGTTCTGCCTTGATGGTAACCAACCATCCAGTCCTGGTGTGACTGATGAACAGGTAAATCATGTATGTGGCAGGTGCTCCAATAGCAACAGAGGTGAAGGAACACCTGTAAAGGAACTGTCAGTTACAGAGGCACCCAGGGTACATAATACTAGTTCAGAATGCTGTGGTGTAAGTCAAAAAGATGATGGGAAGATTTGTGATATAAAACCATCTTCAAGAGTCGCTTTAATGTCAAGCTCAAAACGGTTTTGCAAACGTGTAGTACATGAAACTTCCCTTTGACAAGAGTTTACAGTATTTCCTAATAAGGAACCAGGAAAACTTCACATGTATTACACTGACATTGCTAATGTGTAAGATAAAGTACTAGTATTTTTACCAGTAGTGGTATAATATTTATTCTTACAATACTTTATGTTCTTATTCTTACAGTTCTGTCTCCCACATTAAAGTATATTATATTGTATTTCTAGTTTTAACTGACCAGCTTGCCTGTGTTTTTGGCACTGAGTAACAAAATACAGTCAAACCTGGCTTCAGTGTTTCTGAAAAGACCATTTAGAATGAAATGTAAAATCAAGGAAAATATGAATTAGAATGAAAATTTATGTAGCTATTGAAATTAAGTACACTAAATCAGTACTGCATTACACTAGAAGTGTAATCTAGTTCATTGTGTCACTATGAGAATGTAATCCAGTCGACTTGCTCCAGTTGTCCGTTAAAGTAAGTTTCTCCTTCTTCACCTTCTGGTGTACCCCATGTACCTCACTGCTGCCATGTTGTAACAGTGGATCAGTGTCAACAGGTCAGCCACGTTACTCCACTGTACATAATGTATGACACAGAGACTATTGAGGATGCAGAAATTATATCTTAAAAGAATTTTTAGGTGTGTTTGCAAAATTGCGAAAAGTATCTGGTAGCTTTGCAGTGTCTGTCTGCCTGGAACAACTCGGATCTCACTGGACAGATTTTCATGAAATTTGATATTTGAGTATTTTTCGAAAATATGTCAGGGAAAAATTCAAGTTTCATTAAAATCTGACAAGAATAACGGGTACTTTACATGAAGCCCTACATACATTTATGACAATATCTCACGGAATTCTTCTTAGAATGAGAAATGTTTCAGACAAATGTTGTAGAGAAAACAAAACACACATTTTATATTCAGTTAATTTATTTCTAAAAATGGTGCGTTTTATGAGATAACGTGGTAAAATATGGTACAGCCACAGAGGCCACAGATGACAATATAATACAGCACAGAGCATGTGCAAGTACACAGAAACACACATTCAGAAAGTTTAATAGTTATGGCTTTTGCATGGCAAAGGTTCCGCGAACACGCCTCAGTGTTACATTATACTGTGTACATTGCCTGTCTTGTCATTTCCTGATTTCAAATTGAAAATACTTAAATGACAGCAACATGCCACATTATGCTCGACTCGAAACATGTAATCTTAATTTGGGTCATCCCGGTGTGTTATTTCAATGCCAGTAATGATAAACACAGTCAGACATGCCTCAGTATATATATATACACACACACACAATATATATATATATATATATATATATATATATATATATATATTGCAAACTATGTCATTTACTCTAAGGTTGTACCAATAGTGGCCAATCACTGGTCCAGTGATGGAGGCTAGCTCTGTCCAAGGGGCCCAACAGATTAGGTGTTCTTCTCTTTTCCCCCTCCATTCACCTGACGACGGAAGCAGAGCCAGCTTCCAAAACGTTGTGATTTTAATTTTTTAATATTTTACTCTTCGGACGATGGATACAGTCCATAAACCCATCACCATACAGTGTAATTTGAATATGTGGAGGTGTTCCATCTTGCTGGAATACTGTCATTATGACCCTTGTTTTTGACAGTCAGTGAGGAATTCATGCAACATGTCCATGTAAACTACACCAGTCACAGTGTATTCTCCAAAATGGAAAGGCCTAAGCATAGGCCCACCCAGAATTTTCCTTTGGTGAGGGTTTCCTTTCCTTTCCTGAGGCTATATATAATATATGTCTGATTTTAAAAACTATGTTATGAAAATTGCGTCAAAATCTCCGAGCTGACATCTATTTAGGTTACAGGGAAAATTAAAACTAACTGCAAAAGAAGATATTTATATTTTTCAATATTCGGATGTACTAGTCACGAGGCGATTTCAGTGGCCGATTTAGGCTGAAGGGTAAATCACATAAAACCTTTGATATAATCGTGTCTACAAAATCTGCATTTTTTAAATTTCGCCTTTTTTTGGGGGGGGGGGGGGGGGCGGGGG